>JAJOZX010013963.1:0-76526 GCA_023014485.1 Bathynomus jamesi | reverse complement strand
CACTTGATTACTTTATAGGCGTATAGCAATACTAATATATGATCTTTGTGATCTTGTGTATACAGTATATATTATATTATATATATATATATATAATATATATATATATATATATATATATATGATTATATTCAACGCATATCATTCAAAAATTTCAAGAAATTTTCAAACGTATTCTGCATAAATAGAATATAATTCCAAGCGTTTCGTAGTAACTTTACAGATATTAAACTACCTCTCATTTTCTTTCTTCTTTGTAAAGACACGTTTAAACAAGTTTTATCATCATTAACTCATTTATATGGTAAAACTGATTATTAAAACACAAATAACCAAAGCCTATTAATTTTCTTCAGTAGCCCGAGATGGTTATCAGCAAACCATTGCTGATTCATAAAAAAAGAAGATTGTCTGTCTGTATGCGGTCTTTCAACCCCGCCCCCCTAAAAAAAAAAGCTCCCCGAACCAACACAAGGGATGAAGATTGTGGTTGGTGGTGGTGAGTTATCCACATGACGTTCTGGATAAGTTTAAATCTCCTCCAATCTGCTCTACTGTTTATAGCTAGTCTAAAACAATTATCTGTGGGTTATGAGGTTTCCCGAATATAATCTTTTAGCCTTTGACGCAAAGGAAACACTGTTGGTGGGAGTACACGGTGAATAATACAAATTTAAGCATATATATATCTATATATAATATATATATATATATATATATATATATATATATATTATATATATATATATTATATATTATAGGAATTGTCTGGAGGAAATATCTTGATAAAGCACTTACAGTATGTAAAATTGGATATTTGATGTCATATTAAATATATTAAATGTGTAATATATGTAATTCATATTTAAATGTGATTTCTTTTCTATAAACGTATATGCATAAGTAAATAATATACAGGTATAAACGGGTCTAAATGCCAACGAAAAAATATGCCTCGTAAAAAAAATAAAAAATAAAAACTGTCTGTTTTTAAAAATATTCCCTCTAAATACAAAAATCTTTTTTTTTTTTTTAACTAATGGGGATTAATAACACTCCATAGTACGTACCTATTAGAGTTAACTCCTTATTCTACTCTTTTGTACTAGTTGAACCCCCACCCAACCTCTTCTTGTTGAAGACAGGGCAAGAATGCCTCGACAGAATTTCCAGTCCCTCGCTATTTGCATAGGTAAATACCAGTCATCTCAAGACTATAATTTCGTAGACGATGAACAGTACGATCCAGGCTTGTTAACACCAAGCAGAATGAAAGCGGAGAGTAGTAATTTTCTAGATGGAAGTTAGCCTAAAGAGAGAGTTGAATGCAAAAGACATGTTGAAATTGGATTACGGCTTGGAATGGCCTATTAGGAGAGTATAAACACTGTTTTATTAAAAGAGAAACTGGCCTCTTCAGTCGTTTCTTTCAGTACATCAAATGCTTACAGATATTTTGTTTACATAAGGAGCTTAACATTTAAATTAAGTAGTCGGTACGAAGATAATAATCTATATATACTCGCGGACTCCATTCTTCTGAAGAGCACTAAAAAAATGGGGTTTTGATTTAATAATCTTTAACCAGAGTTAAATGCAAACAGTGTCTATTGGATCTTACGTTAGTTTAAGAATATATTAGTTAGGGTAAAAATAGCTAACAAATTACGATCTATTAACATTATTAGGGCTGTTAATTTGAGAAGATTGGACTAAAGATTGAGTCGAGAGTCGAGACTCTTGAATATCTTTAGGTATAATAACTAAATAAAGAAAAATACAGTACATAGCCAACTAAAGCAATAAAACTTTTTACCGATATTAAACTTCGCGTATATATATATATATATATATATATATATATATATATATATATATTATATATATATATATATATATAATATATATATATATATATGGTAATTACGTGCGATTGTCTTGGACTCATTTAGGGACTAATTTACATAAATTAAAAGCAATAAAACCACAATTGCTACTAGAATATATATATATATATATATATATATATATATATATATATATATATATATATATATATATATTATATATTATTCCGGGAAAATAGAGAGAAATTATATACTCTGAATCCTGCTCTGTTAGATAAAATCTCCTTTGTTTTCCTGTACTGTTTTGAAGTATTTCTGCACAGGAGGTTCATTGAATGACACATCGTTTGGATTCTTGCCTTGATTTCCTGTTACAGGTAACTCCAAACCAATTACCTGGATGGAAATATTAACGTATCACCGTTTTATGTTTACTATTTGCAACACCTGTTTGTGGAACAAGAAATATTTTATACGATTAAACAGATATAGGATATATGACATATACCTTAGATTGATAAATATATATATTTATAACCTATTACATATAAAGTAGATTCGTGATATGTATATATATGGGTGAGTCACAAGTCTACCTCAAAAATAATTAACAACAAATACTTTTGAGGCAGGACTTTAACTCACCCTGTATACATAATACATAGAGAGAACTATATATTAGATAAATCTGTAAAAGTAGAGTGCAAAAGCTACCTCTATACTAAGATTCGAACTTTGGACCTCCGAGGAGTCGCGGGCGCTAATCACTGAATATACGACAGTGGCCTTGAATTTTTTTAGCTATTTTTTTTAATAGATTTCACAGTCACCCTTAAGGTTATCCTGTAGCTCTACCCCTCCCCACCGAGACAACCACGCCCACACACACACACACCCATTCTTCCAAAGTAGTCACTAAAACTACCCTACACGTACATTCTTCATTATAAACCTCCCAAAAGTCTGTACCCAGTGGGAAATACAGTGAAACTTGTAACCCGGTCGGAAATACATTTATGTATAGAACCATATCATAAATGTTTAAAAATGTTTAACATCCAGTTCAAAGCATGTTAATTTTATTTAATTAACTAATTAATGTAATTCCCATTGTATGGGTAGAGACATTTGGGATACCCTGTTGCTATCATGTGTTCATTGCGGTAATCAAATCTGTGTATCAGAAATCGGTATTTGAATTCCATTATAAAGGAAAGCGAACAGTTTTGAGGATTTTGAAGTAAATGAAAGTGTATATATATATATATATATATATATAATTATATATATATATATATATATATATATCAGGGTGTCCCATAAGTCCGGCATCATAGGAAAAATAATAAAAAGGCAAAACAAAAGCTTTTATTTACGAACGTGCTCAATATGTCGACCATTGTTTTCAATACACAAATTCAGACGTGATACCCAGTCAGCAAGCACACGGTGAATGATGTCAGGAGTAATGGTGTTACATGCCCCAATAATGCGCTGCCGCAAATGTTGAACACTCCTAATTTTCTCTGCGTATACCAGCGCTTTCAAGTGACCCCAGAGTAAAAATCTAGTGGCGTGAGATCCGGGCTTCTAGCTGGCCATTCCACAGGCCCTCGACGTCCTATCCAATGACCAGGGAATTGTTGGTACAGGTATTCCCTTACTTGGGTGCTGTAATGTGCAGGAGCGCCCTCTTGCTGGAACCATGTTGGGAAATTTCCTTCTTCGTTTCAAGACACTGGGAAATGCTTCTTCCTTGAGCATACGTAGGTAGCTGCCTCCAGTGACGTGCTCATCGAAAAAGAGGGGGCCTATGATGCGATCCTTCCAAATGCCACACCATACCATCACCCGAGATGCACCTTGTTCCTTTGAAGAGGTATACCAGTGAGGGTTGTTTTGAGACCAGTAGCGGTGTTCTGTCGATTTACCTCACCATTTCCATAAAAAACAGCCTCGTCACTGAACAGAATGGTGGACGGGAAATTGGCATCCGAGCATAAATTATGGTTTGTAGAAATAAAAAATATGAATTTCTCCTATGATGCCGGACTTATGGGACACCCTATATATATATTATATATATATATATATACACACACGAAGTAAAGTTAAGCTTTAAACATTGTAAGTGAATTAATGCATGGTCAAATATTACAAAATGAACACGGTTAATATTTTAAATTCCGTTTGTTAAGAATGTAGAATTAGGAGGAATTCGTAATATTATTATTATTAATCCTGAATTTATAGTTTATTCTACAGGGTGTTCCATGCATCCCTTTACCCCCCTCTTTACACTCACCCTGTTCTAGTAGGAAAAGGCTTAGGGGTAAATCGACTTACTGTATACAACACCCTGTAGCATAGCCGTGATATGTAACGAATACTGCCTTTGTATATGGGTATATATACAGTTTTATTCCTGTCTTTTATAATAGAAGTTTCAATCATTTCCTATAAATGTACCAAAAGGTTTATAGCTATGAAATATAAAGCTACATGTACAGCATATGTAATTTAAAATCGAAGGATATGTATATATATATATATATATATAATATATATAAGTTACATATATACTTAGCATCCCACACTAGTCCCAAGCCCGTATGAAAGAGGAGGGTATACTAAGTCACGACAGGCCCAGTAAGCCGGTGACTGTATAAGTATTGCTCGAGATACTCAAGATAGCTTCGAAATAGAACAAACCTCACGGATAGAGATGCCTGGAGAAGAAGAAGGTTTCGCATGATGATTCCTCATTTCGCGAAGGTCAAGCTTGTGTATATGTATAATATACACAGACCGTGCATGGAACAAGGAACTCTTCTGGGAAAATTAAATCTACTAGAGTCCGACAAACACTATAGTTTTTTTCTTTTTCATGATGTTAGCCCGACGTGGGCAACGGGTCACTCGCAAAGAGGCCCCCAAAATATAGCTTCCCTCACCACCTATCTGCAAAGCAGATAGGATCCAGCTTTGGGACAGGACCTGGGCTGGGCTGGATCCTATCTGCTTTGCAGATAGGTGGTGAGGGAAGCTATATTTTGGGGGCCTCTTTGCGAGTGACCCGTTGCCCACGTCGGGCTAACATCATGAAAAAGAAAAAACTACAGACAGTGTTTGTCGGACTATAGTGGGTTTAATTTTCCCAGAAAAGTTCCTTGTTCTATGTACGGTCTGTGTGTATCATGAAAAACCCTCAGGGAACCATTCTGAATTCAATCCCATATATATATATATATATATATATATATATATATATATATATATATATATATATATATATATATATATATATATATATATATATATATATATATCATCGATGCATTCATAGTTTAAATGGAGGTAGGAAGAGTTAAACACCTTTTCACATAGAGCACCATTCCGCCCATACGCCCATTTCAGGGTACGAGCAGCAGGCAGTCGCATTGCCAAGCAAATATGGGGTCAAAGTACTGACGAGGCTTTCGTACGTGCTTCATCACCACTAAAGGCAACAATGCTCTAGTCTAGTCAAAAGAACATCCATGTTCGTATTTAATTTATTGCAATTTTCGTTAGCTTGTATAGCAGGCACCCTCAGTTATTATCAGTTCTGGTGCATGATTCTTCAGGAGCAAGATGCACCGTAAGTTTGTGTTTCGTCCCTAAGGTAGCACAAATTTACCCGTATCAGTCACAGTCATACTCGTACGACCTCAGGTTTGCTGTACATAGACTGGACTAAAAACCATAAACCGTCCGTATACAGGCCTGTATTTAGAAAAATATTTTTTATTTATCTGTCATCTCAACACGGAAAAACCCTATTTGTAAACTCAAACGGGATAGAATTTAAAGAATACGTCTTAAAAAGTAGAATAACTTTTCCGCATAAAAAACAAACCCCGAATAAAATTTTGAAAAACTTTTAATACCTTACCTTTTTCTTTATTTTTTGTACTTACGATTTCCATATTTCTCCATTATACCTCTTTATAATCCAATTTAGTTTTTCCCGTCCTTATTCCTGCAAATGTCATTGAGTTTTTTACCCCCCCCCCATTATTCGTGTTATTATCGTTATTATTATTAATATTATTATTATTATTATTATTATTATTACCACCCGTATTAATATATGTATTATTGTTTTTATTATTAACTACAGGGTGATTCAAAAGTCAGGTTACATAGGGAAATACTATATTATGTAATGATACAGGGGAATAGTCACATCACATGTTCGATATGGCCACCGTTAACGGCAATGCACTCGTGCAGCCAGCTAGGAATATCACATCAATGCGTTCCTCCTTCGATAACATCTCATAACTCATTTACCTGAAAAGAAACAAAACAGCCCTATGTAACCTGACTTCTGAATCACCCTGTATATACACATTCCTTTTTGGTTCTCACGCAAGTTCGATTTTAACTGGGTTTTCTTCATTTTCTTTCGACTGATTTAGTTTTACGAATTGTCTTTTTTCCGAAACTTTATCGTTTCATTATTTATTAACGAACTACTTTCGCGATTTTCTTCAACTCTTGTTATTTCCCTCCGCGCTCGCATTTCCGTATCTTATTATATACATATTTTTTTTAGGCCTGAAACTGTATTTTAATGTACATCTTGCATCTTATATAGTCCTATATATATATAATTTTCGCCTATATATTTTTAAGTTACCCTTGAATTAACATTTTTTAATTATGTGTTCTGTCTGAGATTAGTTTCTTTTGTTGTATACCGACTTTAAGGACTTCTGCTTTCTAAACATTTTGTAGGATCAAGTAAAGATAAGCACCCCCAACCTTTTTTAGTTAGCTTTATAAGGCTAACTAACGAAAATATCACGACCTGACCTAACCAATCGTCAAGGGCGTACAGTTGACCTAACGATTAGTTAGGTTAAGTCGTGATATTTTCGTTAGTTAGCCTTATAAAGCTAACTAAAAAAGGTTGGGGGTGCTTATCTTTACTTGATCCGTTTTGTATTATCAATTTATTATATTTATGTTTATGTTCCTACATTGTTTTACTATATACGTATTATAGAGGTATAGAGTATCGATATACTGTACAGTATACACCCTAAAAAGTGTTCTGTGATTGTTTGAAGAGTACAGGGTGAGCGAAAAGTCCCTGTGCACCCGCAAGAAGTGTAGTGAACCTGTATCTGCACTGTGTTGGAAGTGGAAGGCGCGCAGGGACTTTTCGCTCACCCGGTATAATAAAGTACTGTCATTGTACTTATAGTTTTCCTTTCATCACAGAAACTTTGAAGTATTATCGAAGTACACTCTGAAATCTTATCAGATATTTCAAAGGGGATGAATTTCAAAGTACGTCTTTTGATAGTTCTGTCCTTAATTTTAAACATAAATATCTGTAGATAATTTTTTTAGATTATGAAGTCGACGTTGATTTTAAATGAAATTAAGAAACATTATTTCACAAAGTATATCAAAATAAAGTTCCATTCGTTATTATATATATATATATATATATATGGTCGGTTGGGGTTATACAGGCTGTGGGGTCCCAACGGTCGAGCGCGCCTTTGTCCACCTATATAGTAATAATATAAAGCTATCACAGTCAGCTGGTAACTGACGAGCAGTGTTGGGCACTAAAGCGTTAATCCGATAACAGTTAATTAACGAAGTTAACTTTTTTAACGGACTATTAACGGAAGTTAATTTCCATTTATCGTTATCGGACCAGTTAACTTCCGATAACTCGATATTTAGTCTGTTAAAGTCCGTTAACACGTTAACTGCGAGGAGTCATTCACGGAAGATCACCGCTCCGCGAATGAATTCAAACCGCCATAACTTCAGTCTGCCAATTCCGTCCTCTGCCGCAGTGGAACGGCTCTTCTCTCTCGGCAAGGACATCCTGAGGCCCAAGAGGTCAAGACTGGCAGTTGGGCCTAACTTTGAGAAGTTGGTCTTTCTGAAGGGCAACCAGCACATTGTGTCATAGTCTTTAATAAATGTGCCTAAAATTTAATTTTACCTTTCAGTTCCCGCCATAATAATTCTCTGGTAAATTAAAATTTAGTTAATGGTTAGTGGTTACAAGGGTTTCAAAACATGTAATCAGTACATTTTTTATTAAAAATAAAAAAAAAAGTTATTAAGCAAAAAAGTTGCAAAACTTGATAAAAATACAGTTAAATACCTATTTATTGTTGGATTTTGCATACATAAACATTTTCTATGGGTTTTAAAGCTTTTTTCCTTGATTTTTTTAAATGTTAGTAAAGAAATAGTTATCGTTAACGGATTATCGTTAACTTCCGTTAACTTTGTAGTAAAATTATCGGATTATCGTTATCGGAGTTAAAAATTGGGGTTAACGGATTATCGTTATCGAAGTTAACTTTTTGGTTAACGGTGCCCACCACTGCTGACGAGGCACACGTATTCCGTTGCTTTTAAGTGTTTTCCGATCTATATTGTATTACTATGGGGCAGGGACAATTCGACGTGGCCGACTCGATGTGACCCAACTCGATGTGGCCGACTCGATGTCAGGACAACTCGATGTCAAGCCAAGTCGATGCCAGGCCAAGTCGATTTCATTTTCTTTATATATTTAATGTAGGTTAACTGAATGCCCGGTTAGGTCAACTGTACGCCCTTGACGATTGGTTAGGTTAAGTTGTGATATTTTCGTTAAAACTAACGAAAATATCCCTTAGGGATATCACATCGAGTTGTCCTGACATCGAGTCGGCCACATCGAGTTGGGTCGCATCGAGTCGGCCACATCGAATCGTACCCAACCCATTACTATATATGTTGACAAAGGCGCGTTCGACCGTTGGTACCCCACAGCCGGTATAACCCCAACCGACCCTATATATATATATATGAAAATAACTTGGTTGTTAGAGAGGCAAAGTTGTTTAACTAAGTACCCAAAGAAATCAGGAACGCCACCGATGTAAAAGTAGAAGTCTTCAAAAGAAGACTAGACGCCTGGCTCAGGACGGCCTCGGATGAGTCGAGCGTGCCTGGCTATTTGAGACGGAGAGCTCAAGACAGCAACTCTGTCTTAGATTAGGCCAGATCTAGAAGGGGACCCACCAGCTTGACCTCCGTGTGAAGAGAGACGGATGCATGGAACATTTGCAAAGTTTCAACGTGTTCCTCACGTTCTTTACAAAATAAGAGAGAGAGAGAGAGAGAGAGAGAGAGAGAGAGAGAGAGAGAGAGAGAGAGAGAGAGAGAGAGAGAGAGAGTACATATGTACCTGTTTCATTTTCTTTCTTTCTCTTCCTTATACCCTTTTGTTCTATTTTCTCGTTTCGCTTCTTCTTTTTCTCCCTTTGAGGACACCATTGGTGAGATATAATCATTTTCTCCAATCTTGGTTTTCTTCATAAATCACTCGATTTGCCAGGTTCTGATGACCTGGAAATGGTGTCGAGTCAAGTAATCACTCGATTTGCCAGGTTCTGTTGACCTGCAAATGGTGTCGAGTCAAGTAATCACTCGATTTGCCAGGTTCTGTTGACCTGGAAATGGTGTCGAGTCAAGTAATCACTCGATTTGCCAGGTTCTGTTGACCTGGAAATGGTGTCGAGTCAAGTAATCACTCGATTTGCCAGGTTCTGTTGACCTGGAAATGGTGTCGAGTCAAGTAATACGATTAAAAAAAGATTAAATAACAAACATTGCGTGTTTGTTAGTGTAATAACTAAACTACTGTACGTTTGTTGTTTGTTTTGATAGGGTTGTTTAACCTCCTTCGCAACATTTGAGGTTCGTATGATGGAGGGGATCTACAGCTTCATCCGAGATCCGAACCACGGGTCGCTACATAATCTGAACGCGGAGGACGGTCTCCCATCCAACTACTTTCCAGAACCAATGTCGCTTAACTTCGCTGATCGACGGGAAGCGGTGTTACGACACTGGCCATGACGTAGCCCAGTAATAAAATAATGAGACTATGATTTGCCCATTAATAACTAGAGTTAAAACTAAAACAAAATGGACTGAATGCGCAGCTGCGGTCAAACGACAGCTTTTCTTTTCAAAATATATGACTGAAGAAGACAAAGTCCTTCGATATTTTCAAAGGACAATTTGTCAAATTTTCTTTGAAATTTTGAAGGACCTTCACAGGACAATTTCTAGACTCAGGCAGTGGTGGCGAACCTATGGCACGCGTGCCCATTTGGGCACGCGATCAAATTTATGGGTTTTTACATTCATAGAAATTGTTATCCAAAAAAATTAGTATAAAATAATAGACTTAATGTTTATAATTGGTGTAATATAGAAACTTTGGTGGGCACGCGAATTTTTTTTTTACGGTTTAAATGTTTTTTTTTTGGCACGCGACTGTAAAAAGGCTCGCTACCCTTATAATCTAGAGCAGTGGTTCCCAAACCCATGGTCGCGACCCAAATGAGGGTCGCGAAGGCGTTCCTGAGGGTCGCTTTGAAAACCTCCCGTATTCGAAATTTTGGACCCAACTTAAGGATAAGTCCATTCTGACTCGGGAGGCTGAAAAAGCTCTTCTCCTTTTTCCAACAATATATCTTTCTGAACAAGGATTTTCAGGTCTTGTTGCAATCAAGACTAAAGCAAGGAACCGCGTGGATCCTCAGCATGACTTGCGTTGTGCTCTGTCCATCAACATAAAACCAAACTTAGAGGAGCTTACCCACAAAATGAAGCAGTATCATGGTAGTCACTGAGAGAATCTTTGATTGTGTAATAAAGTCTCATTTTCATGTAAATTTGTTTTCATTTTGTCCAATTAAAAACTCTTTGAAATTCATTATGTGTTGGTAATTAATTCAATCAAACTATATGAATATAAACACAACGTATCAAAATGATTGGTCATTAACATTGCATGTACCAGCGTTTAAGGGGGTCGCCAGGCCAGGACAATATTGTATTCAGGGTCGCCACCATAAAAGTTTGGGAACCACTGATCAAGAGAATACACTGACAAAAATTCTTAAATTTTAAAACAATATATTTAACTTTAAACATAATTTTCAATTATATATATATATATATATATATATAATGGATGTACTTTAGGTGCATAGAGTACAACTTGACAAAAATTTATATGAATTATTTAAAGTAGTCCTAAAGGAGCAATTTAAAGTGTACGTTTACAGTTTACATAAAACATGCACTAATTTGAAGTACAAACAGGTGTAAATATTTGGTGTATATACACAGCAAGACCGTTTAGTCATTATAACATTTTATAAATGTTTAATAAACGGTCCATTTCTTGGTAGTTACAAAAGTCATGCATGCATGAAAGCTTAAAATTCGTTTGGCATCGAAGTGGTACGTTACAAATCGTTTATATAGTCATGGATTCGGTTTGACCAATTTGTCAACAGTTATACACTCTGTGATCAATTTCACTGATCATAGTGTATAAAGAGCATGTAATGACGTCATAAATAGATCTTCTGGTAATGCATATAAATTCAACAGTTAATATCCGCAATTCATATATAAATTGTCATCTATACCTACCTGCTTATACCCAGATATCAAGTATTCGTTGGGCCAACATTTGGCATTTGGAACGTCAGCCCAACGGTCACTTGCTATATATTTGTCTGTCTGTCAGGTACTTGTAGGTTATCTCCCCCCCACCAATTATGACAGAATATTTTCGTTAAAACTAACGAAAATATCACGACTTAACCTAACCAATTATCAAGGGCGTACAGTTGATCTATTAGCAAATAGTAAATACTATTCCAGAAACAAACAATGTTATAATTAATAATAGATCAATTGTACGCTCTTGATAATTGGTTAGGTTAAGTCGTGATATTTTCGTTAGTTTTAACGAAAATATTCTGTCAAAATTGGTGGGGGGGAGATAACGTACAAGTACCGTCTGTCACACACACACACACACATTATATACATACATACATACATACATACTGTATATATTCCGTGAGAAATCGCCACACGGAACTTGTGTAAGGTTGTAAGGTGTATATATATAGTATATATATATATATATATATATATATATATATATATATATATATATATATATATATATATATGTGTGTGTGTGTGTGTGTGTGTAAAGGTCAAATATTTAGAATTTTATTCAAAGGAATGTCCAATTTCTGCAGGGGAAAAAAACAAAACCACCTATAGTTTAAGAAGCAGAGAACAAATTGTTCCACACACACACACACACACATACATATCACATTATGAACTGTGTTTGGATTTTTTTTTTTTTATTCCTTATTTTACAAAGGTCGACGTCGGCCATATCGAGAGATGACAAAACTTAAAAAAAAACAATATTAATAACTTTCTTCACTATAAGAAATATACCTGAAGCATTTCATAACAAAAGGTATATAAAAGACTCACAACATTTCAAGGGAATATGAAGTGCTCCGAGCTAAAAAAATTAAAAAATCGAATCCAGAATTTTTAAAATAGTTTTGTGGCTTGAAAAAGACATTCAAATTTGGGTTCAAATGGAGGTATTTGGATTTTTTTTAAAATTTTGGTTGTGTTCGAGTTTCTGTATCTATCTATCGATCTACTTCTATATCTATCTGCTTATTTATGTAATTAGATCTCACCTATCTATCTATTTACGTATCTACTTATCTATTTACCTATATATGTATCTACCTACTTGCTTACTTATGTATATATGTTACAGGGAATCTGTGTAACTAGGGATATCATGAAATCCTTAAAATGTTCAGGGATTTCATGGAACGTTAAGTCGTGATATTTTCGTTAGTTTTAACGAAAGTATCACGACTTAACCTAACCAATCGTCAAGGGCGTACGGTTGACCTAACAGGGCATTCAATAATTTTCCCATAGGTTTAATGAAAATATCACGACTTAACCTTACATGAAATCCCTCAACATTTTAGGGATTTCATGAAATCCCTAGTTACACATATTCCCTGTCCTGTAATATATATATATATATCGTCTATTCACCTATTTACTTATCTCCTTCTCTACCTACCTACTTATCTACCTGCTTAATTATCTACTTACCTATCTACTTATCTATCTACATCGTAGCCTGTATACATTGCTCAATAACGGCAATTCTCCTCGATAGCCCTATAAAAATCATTTCAGTGTAGACTCAATTTGTATACAACACCTAATCCATAAAAGTGAATAAACAACAGCTAAACGAACTACAACAACACTTATTATATGAACAGCTGTTTGTATGAGTCAAGTATTTATATTTACGAGTGCTCGATGAACCACGCATGCAGCCAGCCATCGTTTTGCTCAAGTTTCTCCGCTCAACTATATATAACCCTCTCTTATGGTCCTACCTCGACTAGAACTCTTTTTAAGGAAATCTTAAATTATAATAACTAAACATAAATGTATATATATTATATATATATATATATATATATATATATATGAAGTAACCTATTAAAATAAATTTAGAGACTTGCATTGAATTTTTTTTTTAATTAATAAAGCGCTACTTACCTAGCTGGCTGGCTAGGCAGATACATAAATAAATAAATAGACACCCGGACCCGAAAGGCGCATATTATATATATATATATATATATATATATATATATATATATATATATATTATTGAATCGTTACTCTGCAAACGAGTCGATCAAGAAACCATCAAAAGGATGGACGCTTTTCTGCGTCATTGTCTCGCCATCACATATTCACTGCGCATAATTCGATATCGGGGTTGAGGGGTCCAATAATTATGCCCGAATGAGTCAGCAGAATCTTAAAATCGAATTAGGCTACTGATGGGCCATGTAGCGAGTTCTCTGGAATGAGGTGCCAGTCTGAAATTTTGTAAGACGGGGTATCGGGTATACAGGTTTGTCTATATATATATATATATATATATATATATATATGGCATCATTACGTAGGATCAAATGATATTTTATTTGACTTAGAACATATGTCTCCTACATGGAAAAGTAGGACCTAATTGATACACAAAAGATCATAATAACATCTGTGTTTTATAACCTCCTTAGTAATATCCGATAACGTTGTGCGACGGAGGGAACCTATACGGCTTCACGTCGGATCCGAACCATCTAAGAGCCTATACATCATCTCAACGCGGAGGACGATTCTGTATCCAACTATTATAACCCAGACCCAACGTCGCTTAACCCTCGCTGATCATGCGGGAAGAGGTGTTATGACGTGGCCACGACCTGTATCCCCTACAGACAAGAACGTTACATGATTACTGAACTGAACTTTACTCCAAATAATTTTAAACAAATCATTTTCAACAACGTGGAGAGTTACGGAGCAAGTGTAGTTTACGTCCCCCTGACACAAAAGGGGACACAAACTACACTAGGTCAAAGTTGGGGAACGTAAACTACACTAGGATCTTTAGGAGACATTTTTTAAATGAATCCATCAAATAAAACGTTAAAACTAACGAAAATATTACGACTTAACCTAACCAATCGTCAATTTATATACATAATATATATAGATATATATATATATATATATATATATATATATATATATATATATATATATATATATATATATATATATATACACACACACACACACACACACACAGAGTTGTTCAAAAGTCAGGCAGCATTTGATGAATAAAACTATCTATATTGTTATACAGCCTCACCTTTGAATTACCCTGTACACGCCCATTTTGAGCAGTTATATACTATTTTCCATTGATTCTATCTGCCACCCTATAGATATTTTATTTATTTAAAACACACATATATATATATATATTAGAATAAAAACAGGTCCTCACTCATCCAATAATTTACAAATGATTTTAAGCTATAAACCAAAATAAAATTGTATAAATTCAAGTTTCAAAACTATAATAATTATGATTAAATCAAAGCTCATAAACTCTGACGAAACGCCACAACCCTTGAGCCCTTTCGGAAGCGCAACATTCCTGTATCGAGAGGTTATTATTAGTAAGTAGACATAAATAGACATACAGACAATGAAAATTTAACAAATGTAGGTTGATAAGAAAGACCTATATCCATTTGGCAGACGAGATATAATATCGATACTTTATAAAACTAACTTAACCTAACTTAACTGAGCCTAACCTAACCTATGACAACCAAACCTAACTTAATATTACTCACAATACCTTGTCAATTTGTCACTTCGATCAGATGTCGTAATTATCCCAGATAAAGATAAAGACTGCAAAAATCTAGAATTTGGAATACATGATACCAAAGAAAGTTATTGATTATGATAC
This sequence comes from Bathynomus jamesi, assembly GCA_023014485.1. NCBI lineage: Eukaryota > Metazoa > Arthropoda > Malacostraca > Isopoda > Cirolanidae > Bathynomus > Bathynomus jamesi. The sequence continues at coordinate 61,385 of JAJOZX010013963.1, read as the reverse complement.
AGTATACACGAAATGGCTGAAATTCCACCTTGGTCATTTCGTGAAATGGCTAAAATGACTTGTCATGAATTCATAGAAATAACAAACATCACAATAAAATTGGAAACCTTTATTTAACTAAGTAAATCTGCTAAAACATACATACATCCACAGGTCTGTTCAAATAAGTGAGAAACACACTTCAAATACACATTTGAACACATTTGAACATTTGAACACATTTGAATTTGAATTTTCAATATAGAGGTTTTCAAATGTTAACCGGGCCTTCAATGTGATTCCGATGTCCGCCATTGAAGACCGGGTTAGGTCAGCTGTATGCCCTTGACAATTGGTTAGGTTAAGTCGTGTTATTTTCGTTAAAACTAACGAAAATAACACGACTTAACCTAACCATTTGTCAAGGGCATACAATTGACCTAACCAGGCAAATGATCTTGGACGAAATGACCAAGGTGGAATTTCAGCTATTTCGCGTAATGGCTGAAGATTTTAGTCATTTCGCGAAATGACCAAGTGAAACAGCCATTTCGCGAAATGACTAAAAGTTTCAGCCATTACGCGAAATGGCTGATTACACACTTTGACTGTAAATATATATATATATATATATATATATATATATATATATATATATATATGAGCTACTGTATGGTTGTAATTAAACCCATTTTATACAATGTAAGCTGCTTAATAAAAATTCTTCCCTTTTTAGAAACTTATCTCTGTATAACATCTTTTTCTCACTAAATTTGGGGAAAAAAAAAAATTCGATTGCCCGCTAATGTCCATCCAAGTTTCTCTTAAAACACTACAATGAACTCTTTTACGGAACCCATTCACACCAGGGAAAAAATACACCAACGCTGATTGAAAAACTTAACGAAGAAATATCAGAGAGAGAGAGAGAGAGAGAGAGAGAGAGAGAGATAAAGCAGGACTTACATATTAGCGGTATATTATTATATAAACATTTAACCGTTGACCATACAGTTTATTCCATGATTAAAACATGTTTAGTCATGTCCATACCCGTTTCCGACACTGAATAGAAGAAGAAGAAGAAGAAGAAGAAAAGGAAGAAGAAGAAGAAGAAGAAAAGAAAAGGAAAAAGAAGAAGAAGAAATAGAAAAAAATAAATGAGAAAAAAATGGCGTCAGAAACACACTCTCCAAATTAAGAATAAACTTAGCGTTGGAAAAAAATTTTTTTTTTCTTCTTTTCGTAATTTCCAATTTTGAACCAGTGTTACCGCTTTGATTATCGAACACAAGACCTCGCTAATCGTACCTTTTATAACGCTCAGGTAGCGATTCGTAACGCTATGTAATCAATTAAGTAACGCTTCCATTCGTCTTTGTAGCGCTTTGTAACGCTTTATAGTCAACTTTGTTATTCCTTTTAAACTCGAATTAAGTGTCGTATTTCCCTGTATTGAAATCCTGTATGATGTAAACTTTTTAGTCCTGCGATGTAAATTTTTTACATTGTGGTTTTTTTGTTTTTTTTTGAAGCTTCGAGAAATTATTTTTATTTCTATAATTAACTCGTGTTCTTCAATATATATATATATATATGTAGACGAAATTTCGGCTACAACACTTGTTTTTTATAGTTTTTGCATAATCGATTATTTAACTTATGTTATAATCCTTGGTATTGTAAACCTGAATTTTCGGTAAAGTTTTAATTAAATTTGAATTACATTATTTAGTAAATATTAAACTTTGGGGAAACCAGTTTTTGGGATCCCTGATTGGCCAAAAATTGGTGTCGTGAGAAACGACTAATCAATTTAGAACGACCACCTAACCTAGTGTAACCTAACCCGGGTATGTGTTACCCTGATTGGAAGAGAAGTATGAAATACGCCGCTCACCGATATTTGGTGACCCCGCAACTTAAAATTAACCAATTATTTTAACTAAAAAATAGGAATTGGTAACTCCGTATTTAAATTAAAATTTGTTTAAGTTTGTTTAAGTAACTAAAGAAGGCTGGGGGCCCTGATCTTCAGGTGATCCTTAAAATAAATTCCGTTGAAATTCTAAACTGATTCTTAATCTGCTAATATTAAGTTTCACGGAGACCAGTTCTTTGCCTGAAAGGTGACGACGTTATCACAAGCTCTCTGCCAATGATGGCAAATCTTTGTCTTTTTCGCCCAATGATGACAAACGGGATCTTTTCCGTTTGGGGGCTAGCAACGAATTTTAATGAAAATCGGTATACCAATGTAGTTTTGGTCACTGATTTCAAAAATAACTTTCTTTTGTTAAATAATTAATTAATGTGTTTTTAACGAAAATATCATGACTTAACCTAACCAATCATCAAGGGCGTACAGTTGACCTAACCGGGCATTCAATTGACTTAACTGGGCATTAATTCTTGATTTTTTCTGCTACTTTTACAGATGTGCCGGGATCCTTCAAAAAACGTATTTTTCGTAAAGTTGCACTTTTTACCGTTTGACCGACGCTTTTGGCAGCGAAAGAACTGGGTATTTTTATCAAAGGAACACACTTTCCCACACTTAGAGCACTTTTTCATAAATAGAAGCAGTTTGTGACCCTGGCTAAATTTAACACAATCCTCCGTAACTAGTTTCAGCTAGTTAAAACACATATTAATTATTTAAAGTGCTCTAACATGTTTGTTTTTCATTTCTCCAAAAAAAAGAAAGTTATTTTTGAAATCAGTGACCAAAACTACATTAGTATACCGATTTTCATTAAAATTCGCTGCTAGCCCCCAAACGGAAAAGACCCAAAGTACGTTATATAGCAATACAATAAACAGATGACATAACCAACCAAGAAACATTATTTCAGTTCTAAGAGCAAACTCGAAAGTGAAATAGGCATTTCTGTGCACTCCTAGATTTAATGGAACGGATCTTTTCCGTTTGGTGCCCACCACTAGAATTAAAATTAAGGATCACCTGAAAATCAGGGCCCCCCAGTCTTCGTTAGTTAGCCTTATAAGGCTAACTAACGAAAATATCACGACTTAGCCTAAGGCTGGGGGCCCTGATCTTCAGGTGATCCAAAATTAATTATTACCATCATGTGTACTTTTTTACGCTGATTTCAAAAATATATAATTTTTTCCAATAAATGAATAATAAAAACGTTACAGCCCTTTAACGTTTGAATTTCATACATTTAATATGTCTATTCTTCATAAATTTGACGATAATTTGGGTTGAAAATTGGACGTAGGCTATATAGGCCATCTTATTCTTAGTTCGCGCAAAGACCTAGGGCCCAGTGATGGCGAACCACTGACCCGCGGGTCAAGTACTGACCCATGAGGCAATTTTTAGCGACCCACGAGCTCTTATTTAAATAAAATATGACTTTAATTTTTAATATTTGCTGCCTCACAGTTTTAAAATTATTTTATTCTCCCACCGAAATAAACAGCTGATACGCATTGAAACGTTTTTAAACGTATAGTCAGTGGCGGCTCGTCGGTAGGCACTGCGGAACTGCAGCACCCCTAAATTTTTTATTTACAATTGAAATAATCAAGAACAATATAAGGATGAGCTCACTGAATAACTTTTTCAATAACTTTTGAAACTTTTATTCATTGCTCAATGCTCATCCTTTTATTTCAGTAATTATTTCAACCCATTCTTAGAGACAGCATCCCTAGAATTTTTAGTCACGAGCCGCCACTGCGTATAGTATACGTTTAAAAACGTGTGTGCATGTATGACAACTTACAATTCATCTAATTCCCCCCATGCTATTCAACTTGAAGATCTTCAGTTATCAGCTTTTCATTGGTTGACATTGGTAATTTAGAAATGGAATTAGTTGACTTCCAAGAGAGTGCAGTATGGAAGACTAAATTTATTGATCTTAATCTGAAGTTACAAGAAAAGGAATTGGAGTCGTCAATTTTGGGTGTAACCAGAGAACAACAATCAATAGAAAGAGTAGAGAATCTTATTCTTGCAGAATGGAACTCTTTACCAAATTCTTTTGCATCAATGAAAAAGCTAGCATTAGCTCTGCTAACAATGTTTGATTCATCTTATTCGTGTGAACAGTTTTTTCCTCCATGAATTTCGTCAAATCCACCACTAGGAATCGCCTTGGTACAGATATGAGTGCTGCATGTGTGAGACTAAAGACAACTAAATAAAACCTCGGATCAAAACATTAGCAGCTAAAATCCAACAACAAGTTTCTCACTAAAAATAGTAAGTAAATAAATTATTGTGACCCAATTTCGTTTTTTTAAAAACCAAAAGTAACACAAATGACCCGCCAGCAAAAAAGGTTCGCCACCACTGAGTCCGAGGTTATATACATTACATTCGTAACACTTTTAAAGCATAAAAGGAACAGAATGGAAGACTGGAATATTACAAAAATAATTACAAACTAATGAAAATATCACAACTTAACCTAATCAATCGTCAAGGGCGTACAGTTGACTTAACCGGGCATTCAATTAACCTAACCGGGCATTCAGTTGACCTAACTGGGCATTCAGTTAACCTAACCAGTTGGTCAATTTTATATAATATATATATTATATATATATATATTATATATATTATATATATATATATATATATATATATATATATATTAAAATTGACGAATGTAACCTATTTTGCATAATAAATATCATGTAATGTATTTTGCATTTTATTGCCCTATTATGCAAAATATTCACATTTCTCCAAAAAAAGAATGTTATTTTCGTATTCAGAGGGTCAAAATGCATAAGAATCAAAAGAGTCTGGTGGTGGGCTCCAAACGGAAAAGACCCACTGGAACTTCTAAAACATTTGTTTTGGCGAATTGTGGGAGTTGTAATATAGTGTTATTTGCATAAAACCGGCAAGAAATATATTTTTACGTGTCCTCGCGAGAAGTGTACATTTAAGTTCTGTTGCGACAAAGACAGGGTTTTGTAGGTCCCATTTAAGTTACGGTACAGTATTATTAGTTACCCACGCATTTGTTCATAATTTGCCCCTTTCCGGATGTTCATCCCAATTTGAGATGAGATTGGTAACAACTATTGACAAGGAAGGACTCGAGCATTTTACAGTGAACCATTAGGGTTATGTTTAAGGATCTGAAGACCGGCGCTCACGCAAATGCAACTGGACACTGGTAAGCCGTGAAAAGAGCATTTCCCACATTTCGCCGAATATTTAGCGGCATACATGTGGCGAGCCATGCACCACAAGGAGGATCGCTTTGAGGAATTTTTAAAGAGTGCAATATCCCCATCCACCAGAGGAAGTAAGTGAGCTTACTTTCGTAAATCGGAGTGAATCTTATGCCCGAGTTAGACGGACGTATGCCCGGCTAGGCGCACTCTAGGTTAGGTGGGAGGTTAGGTGGGAGGTTAGGTTAGTAGTTTCTCTCTCTCTCTCTCTCTCATATATATATATATATACACACTTACTTTTGGTTACTTTTGGTGAGTTTGAACGACGGTTCAGGATCGACCTGCGGTCGACTCCTCTGCAGCACCCCGCCTCATTTGCGGGATTTGGTGAAGGAGAGAATTGCTGTCATATATATATATATATATATATATATATATATATATGTATATATATATATATATATATATATATATATATATAAAGGTTATACACTGTATATTTCTTATCCTAATTGGACGAAAGTTGATGACGTCATCAATAAGGTTTGTCATAACTGGTCGAGAGTTTATGATGACGTTATCAACTTTCGGGCCACTTAGGATCCTTGTAACAAATTTCGACTTTGTCAAAAACGGGTCTCCGGAAACTTAATATTTACCCCTTAATCTCTTTTGGACCACTGGGTGGAATATGTACCGTTTCCAATACACCACTTAACCCTACAAAAACTTCAGTCGTTAAGAGGTTAATCAATGAAATTAAATTAAGTTTTAATTCCTTACAATATTCCAAAATTCATGTATTTAATTAAGTGAACCTTCAATTATAACAAAGGAAAAAATTAAACAAATCTTAAACCTTAAAAAATCTCTCGATGCTTTGAAAATTAAGTCTTCCAATAGATAAAACAAGACTTAAGACTTTGAAATAAAGAAACCAAATGTGTATATATATATATATATATATATATATATATATACAGTGGTGTAGTGCGTTCCCTTACTTTTTTTGGTAGACGGAACGGCGTTCCCTTACTTTTTTTGGTAGACGGAACGGCGTTCCCTCACTATTTCAAATAAATCCGAACTTACAAATCTCTAACGTCATGAAATTTTAATTCCCACCCATAGAAGAAATATGAGAAAATCATTAACTGCTTCATTTCTTTTAGCTTCGACTGAGGCAATGCTAGCCTATAAAGATCTGGTGAAACAGTCACCACGGCGTACCAGTTGTTAACTTTTCTTTAGTTAATCATTCCAGTTGTTAGCTATTTTTATTGATCGTACTGGATGTCGTATATCTAATGACACTGGAAATACTGCATCTTCAACCTTGGAATATATCCTAATATCCAGTGCATATGACCTCAAAATATCCCTGAAATTGGTCAGATTTCAAAAGATTTCCCGGGGGGCTTACAGTGCCCCCGGACCCCCAGCTGTATGGGCTCGCCGCGCTCGCCATTGTCCCCCCCTTCCACACAATAAAGAAAGTGGTTGGTAGATAAATGGGTACCCTAGGTGGCCTAGTGGTTAAGACGCTGGGCTGCTGATGGGGCGTGGTTCGGATTCCACATTGAACTGTAGGTCTAAGGTGGAGTGAAAAGCTTGACCTTCGTCAGAATGAACAATTCGGGCGGAAGCTAACCAAAGGTGTGTATATATACATACACGCACCTTGGTTAACCTTGGTTTTGGTTGCGCCCGAATTGTTCATTCTAACGAAGGTCAAGCTTGTCACTTCACCTTAGATCTACAGTTTAACATGGAATCCGAACCATACCTCACCAGCAGCCCAGCGTCTTAAATGGGTACCCTGGGTAGTCTAGTGGTTATTTACCAACCAATTGGTTGTATATAGAGGGTGGGTAAAAAAAAGTGACCCCTTGGAGGTAAACTGTCATATTAAAAAAAAGTAAGGGGACTAGAGTTCCCAAACTTCATAGATGCTTACCTTAGCATGTTGTTCGTCTAAATTGAGAAGTTACTCGATGCGTCCCCCTTCCCGCTCAACGCAGGCCTCCAAACGTGGACGCCACTGATCAATATACCTGTTTATACATCGTTGAGACACCTTCTCTCAGCCGAGCAGAATTCTTTCGCGTAGTTCATCTATGTCTCTTATATTGGTACCAAGGATGTAAACTTTGGACTTCAGGGCTTCCCAAACACCATAATCTAGTGGTGAAAGGTCGGGGCTACTAGCTGGCAACATATTGGGTTCGATAAAATTCGGTGTTTCGTTCTCAAGGAATGTGACAGTTTGGCGTGCTCTATTTAATTGATATTCGACGAATTAGTGGTGAAAGATATACTTTCCAACAAGATGGAGCCCCTGCTCACAGAGTACGCCAAATTGTCGCATTCCTTAAGAACGAAACACCGGATTTTATTGAACCCAATATGTGGCCGGCTAGTAGCCCCGATCTTTCACCACTAGATTATGGTGTTTGGGAAGCCCTGAAGTCCAAATTTTACATCCTTGGTACCAATATAAGAGACATAGATGAACGACGCGAAAGAATTCTGCTCGGCTGAGAGAAGGTGTCTCAACGATATGTAAACAGGTATATTGATCAGTGGCGTCCACGTTTGGAGGCCTGCGTTGAGCGGGAAGGGAGACGCATCGAGCAACTTCTCAATTTAGACGAACAACATGCTAAGGTAAGCATCTATGAAATTTGGGAACTCTAGTCCCCTTACTTTTTTTAATATGACAGTTTACTTCTAAGGGGTCACTTATTTTTTACCCACCCTGTATATTCTATTTTATCTACGTAAGTACGATAAGGTTGATCTTTATGACCCACCCCCCAACTTGTGTGATGTGTGACGTCACAGAAAAAAGCGTTGCCAATTATCCTTTTCGGTACTAGTCAACCGAATTGTTTTACAGTAACCAGCATACAATATTCTCCAAAGAAATTCGCTTGTGAGATTTCGCTGAGTGAAGAACGAAATAATTATGTTTAAGAAAGTTTGAAAAGATAAAAATTGAATTTGATAAAATAATAATAATAATAATAATAATAATAATAATAATAGATCTAATGTTACAATGAATTTTGCGCTGATGGCTTTGTGAAAAATGTTGTCAATAGCTTTGAGCTTTTTTTTTGAAAAGAAAAGAAATATTAAGAAAATTTTAGCAACTTGTTTCAATAAAACGGAAAAAATTTTGTAATTGCCGTTATTGTAAGGTATATTAATTTAATTATTATAGTTGGCAACTTGGATTTGACAAACAAGATTGTTTAACTGTTCGAATATAGAAAATAGAATAGAATAAAAATATAATATATATATATATTGGTGTCTTTATTTTAAAGTCTTAAGTGGTGTGCTTTATCTATTGGAAGGCTTAATTTTCGAACCATCGAGAGATTTTTAAGGTTTAAATATTTTTGTTTTTTACCTTTGATATATATATATATATATATATATATAATATATATATATATATATATATATATATATATATATATATATATATAATACGGTATATATATATATTATATATAATATATATATATATATATATATATATATATATATATATATATATATACATAATTTTATATATATATATATATATATATATGGTCATTCTGACAAAGGTCAAGCTTGTTGCCTCACCTTAGACCTACAGCTTAACGTGGAATCCGAACGACGACCTAGGCCGGGTGGTCAGAAATGACAAAGGCCTTGTTCGGACTCAATCTCACGAACTCCCGATCAGCAGCCCAGCGTCCTTACCACTAGTCAACCGGAGTACCCCTTTATGTACCAATCAATTCGTTTTGTATGGGAGAATAAACAGCTGGGTGAGCTGGGCACCACCTGCCACCTGGGAATCGAACCCGGCGACGGTGGATTCGTAATCAGCGATGCAAACCACTACACCACCGAGGAGTATATATATATATATATATATATATATATATATTAGTTGAATTCAGTTCTCAGTTATGAACAATGCATGACTCAGAGTCGAAAGGGGTCAGGTTAGAATAAAAAATATTCAAATGTTCATATGTGATGTATATTTTTATACATATTATTATTACTTAAGATGTACGTTTATTTTATTTAAACTCTTAGATCGCATAAATCCTATATTATCGCTGATTATATATATTATATATATATATATATATATATATATTATATATATATATATATATATATATATTATATATATATATATATATATATATATATAATATATATATATATATATGTTAAACACAGACCGTGCATGGAACAAGGAACTCTTCTGGGAAAATTAAATCCACTATAGTCCGAATAAGTAATGGTAAATGACAAATACCATAGTTTTTCTTTTTCATGATGCTAGCCCGACGTGGGCAACGGGTCTCTCGCAAAGAGATCCCATAAATATAGCTTCCCTCACCAGCTATCTGCAAAGCAGACAGGATCCAGCTTTGGGACATGGACCTGCTGGATCCTGTCTGCTTTGCAGATAGCTGGTGAGGGAAGCTATATTTATGGGATCTCTTTGCGAGAGACCCGTTGCCCACGTCGGGCTAGCATCATGAAAAAGAAAAACTATGGTATTTGTCATTTACCATTACTTATTCGGACTATAGTGGATTTAATTTTCCCAGAAGAGTTCCTTGTTCCATGCACGGTCTGTGTTTAACATATAAATTTCTCAGGGGACCATTCTGAGTTGTGTGTATATATATATATATATTCACCAGTCCAATTTGAAAGGAGGAACGACAAGTTTGACCTTCGTGAAATGAGGAATCATCGCACGGAACATTTGAAAGGAAAGGAAAGGGTGGTGTTGTGGTTAGCGTCGCTGACTACGAATCCATCGGCCCCGGGATCGAGACCCGGTGACGGCAGGTGGCGCGCGGCAGAACCCAGCTGTTCATCCTTCCACAAAATAAAGAAACTGGTTGGTAGATAAATGGGTAAACTGGGTAACCTAGTGGTTAAGACACAGGGCTGCTGGTGCGGCATGGTTCAGATTCTACGTTAAACTGTAGGTCCAAGGTGGAGTGACAAACGTGACTTCGTCAGAATGAACAATTTGTGCGGAAGACAAACCAAGGTTATATATATATATATATATATATATATATATATATATACAGTATATACACGAGGCTACTCAGTACATTTTGCCCCACCTCTTTTTTTATTCTCCAAGTTTCCTTGTAAGTTCCAGAATTTTTTTACACAAGTAGTTACATGCCTTTTTCACAAATTTTTATTTTTCCACATAGTCTCCATCCTTTTCTACGGCTTTCCTCCACCTCGAAACAAGGCCTTTATTCCTTGCTGGTAAAAAAAGTCCGCTGGGTTCCGCTCCAGCCACCTCTTAACTTCCTCAACAACCTCATCGTCACTCTGAAACTTTCTTCCACGAATACCATCCTTCATTGACCCAAACAAATGGAAGTCTGAAGGTGCCAGATCCGGGCTGTATGGAGGGTGGGGTAACACAGTCAAGCGCATTTTTGTGATGGCCTCTCTTGTTTGCAAACTGTTGTGTGGTCTTGCGTTATCGTGTAAAAGAAGGACGTCTTCCAGTTTTCTCTTCGGTCGAACTCACTTTACACGTCTCTGAAGTCTCTGTCGGGTAGCAATATATTACTCTGAGTTGATTGTTTGTCCTTTCTTCATAATGTCCGCCAGAATCACCTCTTTCATGTCCCAGAAGATGATGGCCATAACCTTTCCTGCAGAGGAACCATTTTGAACTTTTTCTTGCGTGTGGAGTCTGCGTGATGCTACTCCATGGATTGGCGTTTTGTTTCACGTTCAAAGTGGTGTACCCAAGTCTGATCCCCAGTTACAATTCATAAAACGAAGTCATCCCCTTCCGTCTCGTATCGAACCAACGACTCGGAAGCAATTTTTTTTCTTTGGGTTTTGTGATCTTCAGTTAGTTCGCGAGGAACAAACCGTGAACACACTTTTGAGTATCCCAGTTGCTGAATTATCGTATTTACACTTCCTTCACTAATTCCTAGCTCCAGTGGTAGCTCCTTGTATGTGACGCGCCGATTTGATCGAATGATGCTGTTAGCACGTTGTACAGTGTGAGATGTGAGAGCCGATGCCGGGCGACCGCTGCGTGGCTCATCATCGAGGCTGGCTCTCCCTCTCTCCGATGATCTCACACGTTTAGAGTTTAGACCAGCTTCCAACTGTGCTTCGATCAACAACATCATCTCCGTAAACGTTTTGTAGACGTTTGTGAATGTTTTCAACTATTCCTTCTCTGCAGTTAAGAACTCGATAACAGCTCTCTGGTTACGACGCGCATCACTGTCAGACGCCATTTCGAAACTGCGTTAACCATCGGTTTTATACAAGGGGGTTTAAAAGCGGTTTTATATAAGGAAGGGAGGTTCAAACTGGAAAAATCCCATTATGTGAAGCTCAGAAAGTTCAAACTTACGGCCCAAAAGACATTTCAGCCCCATGGCCTATTATTTAGCTAAGAAAAAGGGTGGGGCAAAATATATTGAGTGCCCCTAGTAATTTTTGCCTTTCCAATAATTTTCGTGAAATATCTTTAAACTTTTGAAAATGAGTAAAAAAATTTTAATCATTTATTCTTGAGTATTCTTCAAAAACTACTTTTACATCCTAATATACTTCTTAAATATTGAGTTAATTTTGTTAAGTGAGTGATTTTAGATCTCTTTATTTCAGTGGAAAGCGTGCAAAGGATTAGGTTCAGGTAATCTTTATCTTTCGGTTAATCTGTAATTTCCAAGAAACAGTAGCCTTATACCACCCACGGCACATATATATATATGTGTGTGTGTGTGTGTGTGTGTGAATCACATGCTTTTTTTTTTTAATTTCCGCAGCAGTGGAGCACTTTCGCAATTGAAATAAGTACCCATAATTTGTCATATGTTGGTTGCTATTAGTTTGAAACTTTTGAGAGACAAAACTTTTGATCGACGCCTTGAAGTCGTCGAGATTTTTCTTTTTTTCTCCAATGCTTAAAAGATATTCGACGAAAGTGCTCCAACTTCCACTAAACAAGGTGACAAAATACAAAATGATCGGAGCTACTGAAGAATAGGGACCCCAGCCTTCTTTACTTAGCTTTATAAGGCTAACTAACGAAAATATCATGACCTAACCTAACCAATCGTCAAGGGCGTACAGTTAACCTAACGATTGGTTAGGTTAGGTCGTGATATTTTAGTTAGTTAGCCTTATAAGCCTAACTAAAGAAGGCTGGGGTCCCTATTCTTCAATAGCTCCAAATGATCTAACCTAACCTCTCTGAAATTGATCTAATCTAATCTAATTTAAGTATAACAACTAAACTATACAAGTATACCTTTAACCATTAACCAACATTTACAAAGACAACCGTTTACGTAAGTTTGGTTAACGATAAAATTCGACTAAAATTTTGTTCAAAAAATATTTGAGAAAAATTTGGTTTTACTTTTTCGTTTAAAATGTATAAATATGAATTATTTTTTTTCTCTCTCTCTCTCTCTCTCTCTCTTTCTCTCTCTCTTATATATATATATATATATATATACACACCGAATACACACAACTTTAATTACTTACGATACAGTATACTTTTTCGCGTATACTGTACGTATATTGAGATTCTACTGTCGTAAAGTTGATATTGAGCTGCTTTTAGAGCCAATAAATATATCGTTGGACCTCCATAAAATGCATAATATAAATTTATTTAGCGCTTAAACCATATATTGATGCCTAATTTAGCTTATTTTGAAGGTTACATAAATCGATTATGGTTAATATATCATTTTGTGTAAAGAGGTAATAAGTATTTGTGCGGTTTAGATGATCCAATTATCGCTCAACGAAACTCTCCCCTGATTGGCTGAATGGTTTCTACCAACTTTCAGAAATTACATTTGATTGGATAATGAATATTCCAAATATTTAAAATTGCTTAGACGATTGGTTAATGGCATTTTAAATATTAAAAAATACCAAAAACTAACCAATCGATGTTTTTAAAAAGTATGAAATTGATTTTTATACTATATCATTATGTTAACATACTTTAACTATAATTAGTATAATTATTTCTACCAGAAAATAATCCAGAGCTTATGCAAAATTAGGTTCAAGCTTTAAGACTTATTTCCAATGCTTAGTTCTAAAGGAAGATAGTAATTAGGGACCTTCGCTAATTAGGTAATAAATTTCTATTTTTATTTGATGTACTGCAAACGCGCGCGCGCGCGCGCGCACACACACACACACACACACACACACACACACATATATATATATATATATATATATATATACTTTTATACGTGTGATAGGTATCAGCTATGGCATGAATATTGATTTCTCTCGCTTTTGCAAGTCATACGACACAAGGAAGGTAAATACAATTGGTTAAATGTAAAAAGAATCTTAGGCCCGATTTGAGTTCCTTTTACGATGGGGGATTAAATCTAGAGATATCTCTTATCTTCTCCTTTTGTTATAGGATAGGTTCAATTGAATTTGATTGTAGTTAGAAGTATATCGATAATAGTGTACGCCTTACGCCTGCCTCACTGTAACTAACTGTATTGTGTCGTTGATGAGAATTAGAGGTATTATATGCCGTTGGGTATCAGTTTTAAAAAAAATATATGCCGTTGGGGTATCAGCAATGAAAAAGCCCTTCATAAAGAAGATGAATGTCATGAGGGAAATTTTAAATGGAAAGGAGGTTAATTACAATGAAAATCTATTATCTCTCGTGTGTATATATATATATATATATATATATTATATATATATATATATATATATATACAAGAGTTTGTCCGATTTTTCTTGGAAAAAAATCGCCTTCACCAGGGTTTGTACCCATAACCAGGCATGGGGACGAGGCCTGGCCTCAGGCCTCGAGGCTGAAGTGAGGCCTTCAGAAATCCACGAGGTTGAGGCCGAGGCTGAGGACATACATTTTTCAAAGGCCTTGAGGCCGAGGCCTTTTTAGGGGAGGCCTCACGAGGCCTTAAGATTGTTAAGTTGAAGGTATTTGCACCTAGAGGTGTGATATTCGGATGCAAATAACGAATGCGGTATTTGTACCTCTGGGTGCACCTCTTTTACGAATAAGCTCCTCCATGCTTTGGAAAGGCTCAACAATCCAACAATCTAGCCTAGCCTAGGCCGAAAGCTCTTCCAAAGGTGACCTACCGTAGCCTCACACTAGCCTGTATCTCTTCTTTTTTTTTTAAATCCATAAGAAAAAGCAAGATTCTACTCAAAATTAATAAACAAAGACATAGCTCACTTCACTTACCTGATAAAAGGGAATTATTAAGCATTAAGCACGTTCATCTATCACACGCGGCCACATCACAACATCGATACTAGGGCATGGTTAATTAATCATTTTTAGGAGAAAGTGATGAATGATGAAATTTTCTAATTAATCAATGATTAACTGATTAAAATTATTAAAAAATAAATACTTCTGAAAAGAGTAAGAAAGAGCTTTATTGTTTCTGTTGCGTGAGATAAGACCGAAGAAAACAGTTTGCTCAAACATTTAGTTTGCTTTAGTTCAAGAAATGAGGCATGGGCGGATTAGACAGTTTATACATGCAAAAAGGTGCCAAATTCAAATGATACATTAAAAAATTTAAGGTAAAATGCTGGTGAAATTATGAGGAAAATTAATCATTTCCCATCATTTTCTAAAAATATTTTTTGATTAATGATTAAATTCGAAATAATGGTTAACTGATTAATCAGAACCATGCCCTAACGGTAACCGATACGCTGTGTGTTTACACTTGCCGGGTCACACAGTCAGACAGTTGCCAGAACAAGATTTCCTGGGCACCATACATTAGCCCAGTGCTGTCCAACTTCTATAAAGCGCGGCCAAGATGTTGCCTATAATCATACACTGTTGGTTAATACGACTTAGGAACCCGCTGAATGTTGTTCTCCCTACTAGAAATAACAAAATAGGGAAGAAAATTCAGAAATGAAATTTGGCAAACGTCCATTCCGCGGGCCGCAAGTTGGACAGCGCTGCGATTAGCCCACTAACTTTTTATTTCTCATTTCATGCAGTTCTTATTTCTCATTTTAATGTACCAGCAATATTTCAAGTATTTATCATACTATGTAAAGTTATGACGTGAAGATGATCTAGCAAACTAATATTTGGTAAACTTCAAATACCAATACAAACTACAAATTGGCAGAATTTATAGTTTGTATTTGTATTTGGTATTTGAAGTTTGTCATAGTAATTCCGTAACTAATATGAAGTGTTTCTTTTCCATACTTCTAGGGTCGACCTGAAACACCCTGTATTTCAAGAATGTACTAACTGAGTGTTGATCATATAATTTCTGAATGGCTACAATTATTAGCGACTCTAGCGAGCATTGCAAACAGAGCTACATTTGGAAATGCCTTATTTTTTTTAAGTTTTATATTTTATGTATCTTGACATTAAGAAAGTGTGGTCTTAAAGTCTACCAAAGATCATTAATGTAATTGTAGCTTGTACTGTATGTGAAAGAGGTTTCTGATGTACGGTAGGCCTATAGGTATGAAGTTTATATCATGCCATTATTATATAATTATATATACGATAATAATATAATAACGATAATATTAAGAATATATTTGCACCTGATATTTCAACATGATATATGTGGACTGTAATTTGATTCAAGAGTATATTTGCACCTGATATTATGCATTATCAGCCATTTTTAAAGTTATATGTATAACACTTTATATTATTAAAGTACAAACAATATAACAATTTACATCTCAGTTATAACGCCGTTATTAGCAAAATTATTGTTTGCATCTGATATTATATATTTATTTCAAATCATATTATTTAGAAGTTTATAGGTTATATTTTACGACGGGCGAAAAACAAAATTATCGACGCTAGTAGCTAGTTATCAGTATACCAGGTGGTATTCTTCTCTAGTTTGGCCTATTTTTTGTTATAGAAATAGGTACAGTACAATAGTTTATACACATAAATAACACAAACACATTATATGAGCTCAGTTCAACTGATGACCAACTGATAGATTGCTTTCCCACACTAGTTTTGCTACATTAAGTCAATTGGTCTACTACTGACTGACTGAATAACATTTATATACCGCGACATATAATATTTATGTACCTAACGTCACAGTGACCTCTCACTAATCCGTTGGTCACCTAACTGAATAGTATTTATCAAAGACTGCCGCCTGGCTAGTAACCTGTCTGAATAATATTTATCAAAATATGACCTGTCAGGTCATGGTCCTCACCTGAAGAATATCCACCCCGAGCGCGTCCACCCGAAGAATCTCCACCCCCAACGCTACCGGGGGTTGAAAATTACGGAACAAAACAAATCAGGATTCCCTAAGACCTCACGAAAGTCACGAGGCCTTTCCACTTTTTAGCTGGCCTCGAGGCCGAGGTCGAGGCCAAGGCCACTTTTGAGGTCCGAGGCCGAGGCCAGGCCTCAGCACCATGTCTGCCCATAACCTCTAGAATAAAAGGTGAAGGTGCTAACTAATACACTACGAAGGGGTAAAAGTTAACACATCCTGTCATACCTGTCATACCTTTTAACCCTCCCGCACTCGAGTTAACGACAAGCATTTAATTCAAACTGTCTGGTGTAATGGTGGGGTGCCATAAATAGAATATCATGAATGAATTCGCACGATTTTTCATGATTAAAAAAAGTCGTCCCACGTAGGTTCGAACCCACAGATAGTTTGACTGAAATGCTGGTCACTGACTCGAGTGCGAGAGGGTTAACACGTAAAATGCCTCTGGAAGCGAAAGCGCCATGCGTTTCCTAGGTTGTTTAAAGGTATGGCAGGTCGTGTTAACTTCCATCCGTGTTAACGGCGTTAACACGGGATGAACGTTAACACGACCTGGAACGGCGTTAACTTAACGTCCTCCCCTTCTATTCAAGAGGTGTGGTGGGTTCGAACCTTGGTGAGGTCGATATATATATATATATATATATATATATATATATATATATGACAAGAAAGTATATAGAAAACCCATTAACAAAAGTTTTAATTTACTTGAATTTCGTTTGTGCGTTCGTGGTTGTAAAGCATTTTTGTACAATGAAGGATAACTATTATTTTAGACAGACCATCATGCACGTAACGAATTAAATACGTCCTGTCATGGAAATGAATAGAAACAAAGAAAAGAAATAATTCAAAAAGGCATTAGAACAATATATATTAATTAAGAGAATTTGCATGCATGACCACATATATAATATATATATATATATATATATATATATATATATATATATAATTGAACCGGCTATATGTTTGCTATTAGAGTGCATTATTCAGTATTTAATACATGCAGTTATAGCGTCTCCCGGCGGAATTGGGTTTTTCCGGACCCCCTACGAACACCCGAGCCAATATATGTATATACCCAACTCAATGCTTTTACTGCCATCGCACAAAGCGATAGATAAGAGCCGGTAATAAAACGCTTGATATCTAAATTAATGTAATTATAAGTGGTTGGAGCAACCATTAAATTGTCGCTTGTATGCACTTCTAGCAATATATAAAAAAAAAAAAAAAAAAAAAATTACAAATGGATACGCTGAAAAACAAGCTTAAATTAATGAAGGAAAAAATCCTTAATTTTATTTCTTTAATTTTCTGTCGACATAACTATGTACAGATATTTATAACATATATATATATATATATACAACACATATACACACATACACACACACACACGAGTATATATGTATATATACATATATATGTAGAGAGATACATAAAATGCGTGTAGCGTGCCAGGATAATTGGTTTTAAAATAAGTTGGTTGTCTTTTATTAGGATTTTGGTGGATTTGTGGTGCGGCTGTTATTCGTGGAACAATTTTATATTTGCAGCTAATGAAGGCTTCGGTCAACAGAGAAGATTTATTTGAGGAGTTTGTAAATGGACCCACATTTCACTTTTAACAAAATATTCTTAATTAGAAAGCAAAAATTCTCATGACTGTCATTTAGCTCTCCTTCTTTTATAACTTGAGAGAGAGAGAGAGAGAGAGAGAGAGAGAGAGAGAGAGAGAGAGAGAGAGAGAGAGAGAGAGAGAGAGAATAGTAGGTATTTTTAAAATTGTAAAGTTGTTCAGGTGTGTGTATATATATATATGTTACAGGGAATCTGTGTAACTGGGGACTTCATGAAATCGCTAAAATGTTCAGGGATTTCATGCAAGTTTAAGTCGTGATATTTTCATTAATTTTAACGAAAATATTATGATTTAACCTAACCAATCGTCAAGGGCGTACAGTTGACCTAACCGGGCATTCAATAATTTTCCTGTAGGTTTAACGAAAATATCACGACTTAACCTTACGTGAAATTCCTTAACATTTTAGGGATTTCATGAAATCCCTAGTTGCACAGATTCCCTGTAACATATATATATATACTTTTTGTCCTCTTCTATTTGTCACAAGCTGAAATTTTCGTGCGTGTTTGGGTACACGAAGTGATTAATGGGCATGCATGGTGTGGAAATTATTTATTTTAAGTAAAAGTTTACATCTGCATAAGTATGAGTATCGTAGGAGAGGTTTACCTGCAATTTTCTATAACTGTCCACTTTCTTATCTTTCCTACTTTATTTTCTTCTTGGGCTGTCCAAGAGTGGATCCTCGGGTCTTTCGTAGCCTGCAACTTCTGCAGTACTTGTGTAACTCGCTCCTCCACCAGGCCAGACCTAGAGGCGGGGCCACCAGCTTGACCTCCGTGTGAAGAGAGACCAACACACGAAACAACATAAGGTTCATAAGGTTCATAAGGTATATATATATATATATATATATATATATATATATATATATATATATATTTATAATGAATGAATGAATGAATGAATGTTTGTCTGTCTGTTTGTCTGTTCTATGCTCGTTTATACACGCCTAAACGGCGTTGCAGTAACATACCCGCCCCTCATAGTCCTTCCTCTCAGGGAACTGGGAGGAGCCCCGTAAACGGCTTGGTTACGCCTAAACAGCTATGATAATCTGGACCAAATTTAGTATGTATATAGAGGGAGAGCCGGGAAGGTTTCAGTAATATACCCGCTCCTCCCAGTCCCTCCATATGTTGTGTTTAGGAGAGGTTTTGCTAAGCATGGCGTAGCGGGCGTTCTACTATATATATATATATATATATATATATATATATATATATATATATATATATATATATACATATATATATATACACACACACTAAAACTTAATACAAGTTACATTGCTGTATAGTAATAGTCAACGTGCAATATAATTGATTAGCATGGTTTTAGCTATAAGTTATAAATTGCTCTCCATAAAAATATATTGACATCATGCACGAAAGAGTATTGTATGCACATTTCTTCTGTATATTTAATTTAGCACACACACACACACACACACACACACACACACACACACACACACACACACACACACACACACTATGAGCATGCTGAATTCACCTTGAAAACTGTAATTAAGGCAATTGGATCATGAACACGGAAAACGTATTGAAATAATGTGTTCGGAAAAGAATGAAAAACTAATTAAAATCATTTCTGAAAAAAAAACTCTTTCGTGTGCAAATACTGAATATTTTAGTTCCGTAATAAAGTATAAGACCTAACTCCAACTAAGACCCGAGAGCTTAATAGATCATTAATATTTTAACTTAACTGCATATATATATATATATATATATATATATATTGACATTAAAAAGTCAATAGTCATTGCCAGCCGAAACTTTTATATATATATATATAATATATATATATATATATATATATATATATATATATATATAAAAGTTTCGGCTGGTAATGACTATTGACTTTTTAATGTCAATTTTCTTTTTATTTAATTGTAATTGAGATGCATTAAAATATTTGACAAATTTCTAAAAAATTTTGAATATTATTTCTATATTCCTCTTAGGTAAAGGGTACGTGAATGAGGCATTTTCGCTTTTCAAGTATACCCTTTAGCAATTAAAAATATGAACTATAAAGATTCTGAAATCAATAGAGGGTCCCAGTGAAATATACATATTAGTATTAGATATAGTTGCGGTCCCACTCAGTAAACCAATAAATAAATCAGTGACACTAGGTATATTCCCTGACAGTCTAAAAGAAGCCAGAGCATGCCCTGTATTTAAGTCAGGAAACCCAAACACTCCATCTAATTATTGACTCATTTCCGTATTGCCAACTTTAAGTATTTGAAAATATCGTGTACAATAAACTTGCTAAATTCTTAATCAAATACAATATTTTAACTAAAACAACTTGGGTTTAAAGGTGGACATACAACGGAAGATGTCATAAACATGCTATTAGAAAATGTATGTCAGAAACTGAACACACTACAGTACCTTGGTCTTCCTCAACTCGTCAAAAGCATTTGCTACACTCGCTTGAAATCTTACGGAATAAATTTCGCATATACGAAATAAGAGTAAATATCCTCAATTGATTCAAATTGTTTCTGGTAGATCGTCATCGATGTATCGGATTAAAAGATAACTTATCCGACAAGGCGATAATAACTAATGGGGTCCCACAAGGATCTATTTTTGGTCCATTACTAATTCACATCAACGATTTTCATCTCTCAACCACATTATACAGTATTGCGTACACTTACTTCTTTTTATCATAATTTAAACGTTTTAATAAATGATACAAACGGGCAATTATAGCATGTGTATAAATGGATGTGTGCTAATAAACTTTTATTCAACCTGACAAAGTCATCTTATATGATTTTTACGACAAAACATATAAATACAAGCTATGAAATAAAAATTGGGAATACTACCCTCACGAGGGTAAATGAAGTTTAAGTGCTTGGCATTATTTTAGACGAAAACCTAAATTTCAAAAGTCATGGACAACATATCATATCCAAAATATCAAGCATCCATTTGTTGGATGCGTTGTTTCTCCCGGAGTGACGTCCCTTTCCTCGGTGACCCCGAATGTTGAAAGTCATTTTCCCGTTCGTCGGTGAGTATTAACGACCATTAATGCAAGATATTGTTTACAATACGAAGATGAAGATGGTAGCGTGGCCCTTTTTACACAATTTTAAACGACTTTAACCACAAACAGGATGTTACAATGAATGTGGCAGCGTAGTCAATTATATGGTTTTTTTCTTCTCTTCCGCTAAGTAACACTGGTTTATCGTAATATTTGATTTGAAGTATACTTTTAACTGTTATTATGAAACACAACAAAGTTTTAATATTTAATCTTAGGTTCGTTCATGGGTTAAAATTAAGTTATTAAACTTTCGTTATATAATACTATAAACGGGACATAGACCTTAATCGAAAATGAAATGGGCCTAACGAAACGGGAGTATGGCCTAGAGCGGGACAAGGACAAAGTGCCTAGGGCTTGAAAGGATTGCCTTTCGAATGTCCTTGGGGAAAATTATATTAAATTTACTGGCCTAAGTTCATATTGAAAATAGAACCTATTTACCCACGGCCAAAGTCAAGAAACAAAAATGACAAGTGAACGCCCATAAGATCTCATTTCTACTCATCTATGATCTATCACAACTCCCTCTCTCTGGTGGACTGTCCCCGTGCTGTGAGTGTCCCGTACTCTTTGTTCTTCTTGCATGCTCTCTTTCTCCCTCCAGACTCAAGATTGTGGAGTTTTTATTTTGCGTTGAGACATTTAACTTAAATTCCATTGTCATGCGTTCCTAGAACTTATAAAACAGTTAGGAGTTTGTAAAACTCATAATATTATGTATTTAAAATGTTTTTCTATTATTTAACTAATCTACAGGGTGTCCACGATGTCTTGTCACCCCAGTAAAATACTAACTGATTTTCGTTTTTCTTTCAGACCCACTTGAAGTATGTGGTAGTAGCAACTATACGATTGAACAACAACGCATATTGGCTAGTACCTGGGTCCATGAGCAATCACGTAATGGCAAAACCATTGAAAATATTCGTGCAGACTTCCAGGACCGATTCAATCGTGCACTCCTCCAAAAAGGACTCTGTTGAGATGGGAAAGAAACTGTTCACAACAGGAACTGTAAAAGATAAACCTGGAACTGGCAGGCCATCTAAGTGATAAATGGGTCGAAAGAAAAGTGAAACTAGGTTAGTATTTTACTGGAGTGGCAAGACATTGTAGACAATATGAAGTTATTTTGATTAATATCGCAAGTACTATTTGAACACTAGATTATTTACAAATGCGCGATTGGAGAAAAATATGGGTGTTGCATCGGCTGATCAGTTTTCTTACACCTCAACTGGTTAAATAAAATGTCACGCGTTCCAGTAGGATTGTGATGAGATCTGTTCGGATGTTTTATGTGTTGAAAGTCACGTATGCTGTCTGGTCTGGATTTCTCCTCTAAACTACTCCTTATTTACCTGAATCTTACTTTTGGAATTTCAAATCCTCATTTATATTTTTCACTTGTCAGCATTTTATTATTATATATATTATTAATTAATTAATAATTAATAATAAATCTCTCGTATTTGCAATCCCAACACGTTCATGTTATTTAAATTAAAAGAGACTTCCTCAAAACGCACTCCTTACCCTATATTATTCCTTCATCCACGCACATTTATTATATTGCAGTGGTACTCATTGCGCGGCTCGCGAGCCAAATGCAGCTAGTGATGGCCTCAGTGGCGGTTCGCGATGCATGGAATGAGAGAGAGAGAAATTTGGATATACATCAATTTATATAGGATCGTCATCACAAAAGAACAGCTGATGAGCTATATATATATATATATATATATATATACAGGGTGAGTCAAAAGTCTCAATACATAGGCAAAATGGTCATGATAAATAAATGATTATTTATTTTTTATGTTTTTGCAGGTGACGTGCTGAGATGCCTTTGTATGTGCCATCCGTTTGTGCATTCAGTGTAATGGTGCCCACATAGAGCATATTTTGTGACTTACAAGTGATTGCATAATACAGTGACCATTTTTGCCTATGTATGGAGACTTTTGACTCACCCTGTGTATATATGTGCGGCTCTCTCAGTGTGTGTGTTCTGAAGAAGTGACTCCCTTAAAAAATTTAGTGAAAACCACTGTTATACTGCATTAGAGCATGTGGTAGCTTAAAAAAAAATATAGAAAACATCCTTTGGAAGTCACTTATAAAAAAAGTCTGCGAACTCTCTCGAATAATAATAACAGACGAATCACACTTCCCTTCCCAAATGTTTAAAGAGCTAAATATTTTAGAACTAAATGACTTATCCAAATTCAATATTGCTGTCAATATGTTCAAAGTTATCATTAACTCCTACTGTTGTATAAGTTCACTACTGCCATTATTACCATAGTAATTAAGTTTCCATTTTATAATTAACTATTTAAATATGCTAATTTCATTAAGCACTTTCGATTACATAATTTATCCAATTTATTATTATTAAGTATAATCTCCAACAACTTTAGTTCTTCTTGTTCTCTCCCTCCTCTTCCCTATTCTGACGACTCAGTTCAGTTGCCGTCTCTTCTTCCGATAAAATTGAACATCTCGCTCAAACTTTCACTTCCAACTCAACCTTGGACAATTCTAGTGATTTTCCTCCATTTTCTCCCCACTCTGACTTTATATTATGTCTGAAATTAGAATCTCTTCCAAAGGTGTGTTTTTTTTTCTGCACTATTTGAGCTGAACTCTAAGAAGGCGTACGGTCCTGATGGGGTTGATTCTGTGGTTCTCAAGAACTGTGCTTCTGTGCTGACACTCTGCCTAGGCAAATTCTTTCATATTTGTCTTTCAGCTAGTACTTTTCCTTCCTGCTAGAAATTCACTCTCATTCAGCCTGTCCCAAAGAAGGGTGACCGCTATCAATCCTCCAACTATCATCTAATTGCTTTGATATTTTGCCTTTCTAAGTTTTTTGAATCTATCCTTAACAGGAAAATTCTTAAACACCTCTCTTCTTACAATCTTCTTTCAAATCGTCAGTAAGGGTTCCACAAGGGACGCTCTACTGCCGATCTTCTTGCATATCGCTCCGACTCTTGGTTATCCTCCTTTCGACATTTCGGTGAAACTTTTGCTGTTGTGCTAGACATATCGAGAGCTTTTAATAGTCTGGCACAAATCCTTAATTTCCAATCTGCCCTCATTCGGTTTTTATTCTCTATCTGTGCCTTCAACTCTAATTTCCTTTCTGGCCGATCTGTAGCTGCGGTTGCAGATGGCCACTGTTCTTCTAAAGATATTAATAGTGGATGTTCCTCAGGACTCTGTTCTATCACCCACGCTTTTTCTCTTATTTATCAATGATCTTTTAACCCTTTAAGGACTGAAGGTACAAATTGCTAACGTTTCAAATACAAGCATTCATAACGTAACCCTACAAAAAATTCAGGGCTTAAAGGGTTAAGTCGCACTTCCTGTCCTATTCACTCGTATGCCGATGATTCCACTCTTCACTTCTCCACCCCTTTCAGAAAGCGTCCCTCTCACCAGTCACATCATGCTTCACATGAGACGGGTATGGTGTACCTGACCTCTGATCTTTCTGCTATATCTGATTGGGGCAGGGAAAACCTTGTTACTTTCACTGCTTCAAAAACTCAGTTTCTTCATCTATCTACTCGTCACAATCTTCCACAGACTATCCCAGTATCCTCTTATCGTCAACAATACACAACTCAATCCTTCCTTTGCTCTTAACATTCTTGGTGTTTCCTTTTCTCGTGATCTTTCCTGGAAAGATCGCATATACTCTCTTTACTAAACAGCTTCTAAGAGGTTAGGTGTGCTGTACCGGCTCCGCAGTTTCTTCACCCCCACTCAGTTGCTCTCTCTGTACAAAGGTCTTGTTCGCCCCTTTATTGAGTATGTTTCTCGTGTGTGGGGTGGCTCAACCCACGCATCTCTACTTGACCGGATGGAATCAAAGGCTTTTCATTTCATCATTTCCCCGCCTCTTACTGTTTTCAGTCCCTCTCTCTTTGCAATCGTTATTATAACGGACACTGCTCTTCTGAACTCTCTAATTGTATGCCTTCTTATTTAAGGAGAGCTTTCAGTTCCAGACTTTCTACACATTCTCATTCCTTTTCTGACCAACTCTCTAATGCAAGGGTTAATCGGTATTTTCAATCTTTAATCTAGTCAACCGTTCAACTCTGGAACAACCCTCCTTAATCCATCTTTCCCCAAGTCTATGACATCCAACCTTTCAAACGCAAAGTGTCCAGGCATCTCGAAAACTCTGGACCTTGATTTTGGGCTCTCCCTTATGGATGCATTTTTGCGGGCATTCTCCTTTGACCCTCCGCTTCCTGCAAAAAAAAAGGTAGGAAGTAATCTTTTTTTTTAACTTTAGACTGAACTCTTTACTTTTTTCGTAATGGTTTACTACACTTTTGGCTTGACTGAGATAACCATTTTACAGAATTAAAAGTTTCGTTCCATTTCAACTTGTTTGCAACTTATTTCAATGTGTTTCATATTATTTTTCCGCTTTACTCATTGATGATGTACGAGGTTATTGAAACGTTTGAAGCGAAATAAAAACGTATCTTAATTCTAAGTCTTAATTAGTTTCAACATTAAAATGTAAACGAGAAGAGGAGAGAGTAGTAGAGCTCTATTTGCAAAACCGACAGTTTTGATAGTTTCTGGAGAGATTTTGAAATAAGGAAAGCAAAATGTGAAGAAAGATTGTGAAAGATGTCTCGCTGGAATAAGTGGACGGTTAAATAGATAGGGCGTACGACATCTTTTAACGAGACATTTCATCGACAGGTGTCCTGTGGGTTAGGTTATAAGTTAGGTTAAGTTAGTATAAGTTATGTTAACTTTTTGCTGCATATAATCTATATACAGTATATATTGTATATTGATCTATTTTTTCCTAATATTGAATAAAATCGTCTTCATATCGTTAGACACTAAATCCTGCCCGCTGTGTTTACTGTAAAACTAAGCCTAAATATACTCTGAATGTAAAGTACTTAAAGAGTACATTTAGTTTTTTTATTAACCCCTGTAAAAGTATACTGTCTATATTTTTTCCAAATTTCAGAAAACCCTTCGGAGCTATTGAAGAATAGGGACCCCAGCCTTCTTTAGTTAGGCTTATAAGGCTAACTAACGAAAATATCACGACCTAACCTAACCAATCGTTAGGTTAACTGTACGCCCTTGACGATTGGTTAGGTTAGGTCATGATATTTTCGTTAGTTAACCTTATAAAGCTAACTAAAGAAGGCTGGGGTCCCTATTCTTCAATAGCTCCAACCCTTCTTATCGAGAAGAGAATCATTTGAGTAACTTTCAATCTATTTTGATCAGTTAACAGTTTACTTTTCAAATACCTTATTACATTTAGAGTACATTTAGGCTCACTTATACTTTCAGTTTTAAAGTACACAGAGCAGACAGGATAGACAGAATAACATCAGTAAAGTGAATGCTTTAATAAGTGTTACAAGGTTGAGTTATTAGAGTATCGCTAAAATGAGCATAGTTAGGTTCAACTGGACACGTTATCTCTCCCGCTTGACGAATGATAAAAATGTGATAAAAATAAAAATTATATACATAAAATAATAAAAAATAAAGGAAAACAGGGTGACAAACAAATATCTGGAAACTATTGTAAAAAATTATTATACAGGGTTTTCATCTCCATTTTCTTTAACAGAAATTGCCTGGAATTAATTCGTTTGATAAAAACTGGTTCAGTACTTAGGGTTTTTCCCCCGATTATTTATCGGAAATATTATTGATAAAGCTTTACCTTCCAAAGTCTTGCCCTTGAAATAGGATTTATAATTTACTCCTCAACTTAAATTTTTTACTCATCCGTGAGACATTTAAGATGAGTATAATAGAAAGAAAAAGATAAGGAATAGAAATGAGTAAACCAAAAGAAATGCACGTGTAACACCTACGGGTTTTGGAGCTCTAAACTCCTACAAAATATTACATATAAATTGCGCGTCAGTTACACAATTTTACATAATTTTTATATAATATTGCTCGGTGGACAACGTTAAAGTAACTTTTCCAGCTTAACAAAAATTAAACTTTTTTCCTTTTTAACTGCGTAATTTAGGCGTATAGTTTTTTAACAGTGAAAACTACATAGATTCTTCCAGCTAAATGTAACCTATAAATTCCCAAAACTTATACATAATACACATAGTGTGTGCGTGATATATATACACACACACACACACAATTTCATCATATTACAAAACTGAGGTTCTAATTAAACTAAGCCCAGCAAGAAGTGGAACGTTTAGCAAATATCATAAACGTTTTATTAACGTTTTATAAACGGTTATGACGTTTACTAAAGATCCCATTTCTTGCTGGTTAATAAATTTAATTATAGTGACAATTTATAAACGTTTAGAACGTTTACAAACATCTCATTTCTAGCTGAGAGGTAACTGTAAACACGTTTTCATACTTATAATTTGCAATAATAAATATTCATTACTACTTAGGTGCTTGGCATAAGGCAAAACTAATGGGATCACCTGAAGATCAGGGGGTGCTGCTGTAGTATGCGGTCTACCTACGATTGGTTAGGTTTAATCATGATATTTTCGTTAAAACTAACGAAAATATCATGACTAAACCTAACCAATCGTCAAGGGCGATTGGCAATGGGATGTAAACAAACAATTAGTAAACAAGATAAGAAGCTATAATTAAAAGGTAGACCGCCGAATCGTAGGTAGACCGCATACTACAGTAGCACCAATCAGGGCCCCCCAGTCTTCTTTAGTTAGCTTTATAAGGCTAACTAACGAAAATATTACGACTTAACCTAACCAATCGTCAAGGGCGTACAGTTGACCTAACGAATGGTTAGGTTAGGTCGTGATGGTTTTGTTAGTTGGCCTTATAAGGCTAACTAAAGAAGGCTGAGGGCCCTAATCTTCAGGTGATCCATTATATCTTTACTATGAATGAAAAAATCTCCGAATGTATTTTTGAGAGCTGTTTTGTCTGCGCATGCGCGACTGTCTCGTTTCGATCGTGTTTACATGAGAAGGTGCATGGATGATTGAATTAATTTCAAGGATGATTGATTATGGCCTACATTATAAATAGTTGTCTTACATTACAAACTCTTATCAGTACCATATGAAATAGTTGCATCACTTTAACATATTGCTTCCCAAAGCATTCGGGAAGCAATATGTTAAAGTGATCCCTCCTGGGAAGCAATATGTTAAAAAGAGAAAGGTTGGTTGGTCACTTTGTGTGACCATATAGCGCAACAATTCTAATAAATTTACTTTCAATCTAATATTTTAAAATGTTATGATTTACTTTTTATGCCTTTACTTTATTAAAGCGAACATTTTCGATCACCTGAAGATCCGTCACCCCAGCCTTTTTTAGTTAGCTTTATAAGGCTAACTAACGAAAATATCACGACCTAACCTAAACAATCGTCAAGGGCGTACAGTTGACCTAACGATTGGTTAGGTTAAGTCGTGATGTTTTCGTTAGTTAGCCTTATAAAGCTAACTCAAAAAGGCTAGGGTGACGGATCTTCAGGTGATCCAACATTTTTTATCGTACTCCTTATCCTAAATATTGGGAAGCAATATGTTAAAGTGATTAACACTGGGAAGCAATATGTTAAAGTGATATACACTGGGAAACAATATGTTAAAGAGAGGTTCCTGGGAAACAATATGTTAAAGTGATCCAAATAGTTTAATAGAATCGAACAGGTTAAATACAAAGTATACCATTAAACAAATAAACCGAGTTTGAAATTTAGGGTTGCCAGACGTCCCGCAGAGTCCCGCATTTGATAAAAAAATCAAGCATTATTAGGCATTGTTTTAAGAAAAAGTTTCTAATTTTGTTTGTTGTAACCAGTGAAGAAATCTAGTGTCAATTTGAAAAAAAATTGGCCTTAAAAGAAATCTCGGAGAAAATTTTGTCCCGCATTCTGCGGGACAAAATCTGGCAACCCTAGTTTCAATTAATACACTATCCCGAAACATGTTTGGAATTCCTCTGACCAAAATGTTTGGCCAGCAAGAAATGGGACGTTTAGTAAACGTGATAAAAGCTTTATTGACGTTTTATAAGCGTTTATGAAGTTTACGAAACGTCCCATTTCTTGCTGAATGATAAATTTAGTAAAGTTTTTAATATATTTTTAAAGGTTCTTTTCGTAAAGTATATTTTCTATTTCATAAAGTTCTGATGTGTAATTTTGTTTTATTTTCCTTAAATCACATGTGGGTCATGATGTAAAACCATAATTAAGTGGGTCATGATGTAAAATCATAATTAAATGGGTCATGATGTAAAATCATAATTAAGTGGGTCATGATGTAAAACCATAATTAAGTGGGTCATGATGTAAAATCATAATTAAATGGGTCATGATGTAAAATCATAATTAAGTGGGTCATGATGTAACATCATAATTAAGAGGGTCATGATGTAAAATCATAATTAAGTGGGGCATGATGTCAAATCATAATTAAGTGGGTCATGATGTAAAATCATAATTAAGTGGTCATGATGTAAAATCATAATTAAGTGGGTCATGATGTAAAATCATAATTAAGTTGTTAAATCTCTAGAACTATTCATAAGAAAATCGCACGCAAAACGTGTACAGTATATCCTTGAAAGAGTTTAAAAAGTGGAGACAAAACGTGTGCTTTATTTTTTACTGTACTTTTACATTATTTTCTATATAAGATTTATTCTTCAGGATTGTACGTATCCATATGTCCTATAATTTCCTATAATTTATAATTTTTTTTAGTTTTTATTAAAATTTTTGTTTTAATCATTATTTTTATAATTTTTAAAGTGTTTTTGCCGTGTATGATTGCTAAAGCTCTTAGCTACCATTTTGCGCGTTTCAGTATTCTTTGGAAAATACTGTTTTTTCGAAATGTACCATCGATTGCAAAAGCCTTGATAAATTAAGGCCTAAGGTCACGCTTTATTTACGGCCAGTGTGACTCTATTATTGGAATCATTGGTACATTCTTGTTATGAGAAAGTTACACATACAAAAGTTACCTGAAAGTTAGTGACAAAAAATTATGACAACAGTTACTGCACACTTAAATTACGTCAAAGTTACTGACAAAAAATTACGAATTACGCGTGACAGTAATTGAATCGGATAGAAGAACTTTTAAAGGTTGTTTTTTTAATTTAAAAAAACAGGGTGGCGCAAATGTCAGGAAAAAACATAGTTCCGATGTGTCCTGACTTTTGCGCCACCCTGTAGTCTCTTTGCATATTGCATCTAAAAAATTTATAAATTCTTAACTCGTAATATGAAGAGAATATACAAGAAAATTCATTAGCATAAACGATTTGATTAAATAAAAGATACAGTATATATTTAGTGTAAGGATGTGGTGACTCCATTACCCACTGAAAGGTGCAGTTATCTTCGCATCTCCTGCAATACAGTAGGGGAAGGATTGGGCTGGGGATCCAGCCTTTCTTCCTTTCTCCCCACAAAAGAAAAGAATAGCCTTGGATCCCAGTTGTTTTCTGCTTTCTCACCCCAAATCATTGGGAAATAATTTTTTTTTTATAATGTATGTAAGGGTATAAATACAAAATTTAAAATAATGTTAATTGATTTTGCAGATATTTATAACCTATCCAAAGACTGTCTAAAGCCGGTCTGAAAGATGGGGATGGGGTGCACTGACGAGTCGGTGCTACTGTAGTATGCGGTCTACCTACGATTCGGCGGTCTACCTTTTAATTATAGCTTCTTATCTTCTTATTATTTTATTATTAGGTTAATTGTACGCCCTTGACGATTGGTTAGGTTAAGTCGTGATATTTTCGTTAAAACTAACAAAAATATCACGACTTAACCTAACCAATCATCAAGGGCGTACTGTAGTATGCGGTCTACCGTTAAGTATGCGGTAGTAGTATGTTTAACTTCTTTAATAATTCCTTAATTGTGTAAATTAAATTATAATTCCTTTCAATTCATTTTCAATTCCTTTTAAATATTTTGAACGGTAGACCGCATACTACAGTAGAAACTTAACGGTAGACCGCATACTACAGTAGAAACTTAACGGTAGACCACATACTACAGTAGAAACTTAACGGTAGACCGCATACTACAGTAGCACCGACGAGTCTTCTGCACGTAATGTATTTTTCTCAACCCAGTTCTTCTTTTAAATGGAACTTATTTTTCCCAGTTGGGACGTTACTGCCCGTTTTAGCGACCTCTGGTGGACGATGGACGTTAAGGGAAACAACCAACCAAATATTTATATTTTGCTGTTCCAGTGTTAATGAATCCCTTGAATTTGAAAAACGTTTTTTGAGTGGTGCTTTAACTGCATTCATTCATTCATTACTTATATAGAGCGTATACTGAAGATCATTAGTAATGATATCGCAGTCAAAGCAAAAATGGGTTGGAACAGCCAAATCTTTGACAACCATGGTTATTTCACAAAAATTTGCATATATGTTAACCAGGAAAATAAACATAGCGCACTCACTGCACAAGGTCGAATTATTAACTGTCCGGATTGACTGTCAATAAGTTAACCATATATTTTAATGTCCTTTGTGTTTACTTTAGAATAGAGAGTAAAAATAGAACTAAATGTACTCTGAATATAAAGTATTTAAGGAGTATATTTGGTAGGCCGAAGATACAATTGCCCGCATATGTAATGTTCCTCGCCTCACAGACGACTCCGTACATGTGGCAACGCCGCAGTGATAATCAAGGTACCCCAACTGGGGGAAGGTGGGGCGGAGGAGGGACAACCGAGTCCAACAACATATAACACAGACATATACTATATATCTAAAGGCCAATGAATGTGCAGTCATCGACATACAGGTAATTATAATGTAATGTCTGTGTTCATAAAGATAAACAATTAATATGATCGTGAACAGCGTTGAATTCCATGTAATTTACTAGTCGTATACAGTAACTAGCGGAGCGTCCCGGCGTTGCCCGGGTGGAAGTTGAATGCTATATATATATATATATATATATTCCCGAACGAGGCAAGCGATATTCGACACATGACAGAAGAAATCATTGGTGAACACAGTATAGTGATAGTTAATAAACTAAACACGAAATCTCCATATTATAACTCATTTAAAGTAATAATTAAAGGTGTAAATGCGCATTTCAAACCGTATAATATGAGTCAATGGTCAGGCGGTATTATTGTTAAGGAGTTTATTCACTTTTCCAGGAGATTTGATAAAAGGCAAAATAATAATAATAATAATAATAATAATAGGCGCCCTAACGGTAATGCCTGAAAGTTGTACTGTGTATAATAATAATAATCTTACTAATAATAATAATAATAATCTTACTAACAATAAATTCTCTATCAGTCATGGCGGATAACTTGTTGAAAATAGTCTCATATAATGTAAGGTCAGTGAGGAATTCAACTGTAGATGTTCATAAAATCTGCGACAGTGCAGATTTGATACTCCTGCAGGAGCACTGGCTACCTAAGCAAGAGCTATAATGCCCCTCTACCATCCATGATGACTTTATGTACCATGCGTCATCAGCAGTAGACTTGTCAGATGAATTAATGTACGGTAGGCCTTTTGGTGGTGTTGCTTTCTTATTAAGGAAAAATTTGTCAAAACATAAGATTTTTACCAAGCGATAATGTAAGGTTGTTAGGCATTGAATTACAAGTGAACAATGATTGCATATTAATTGTAAACTGCTATTTAGAAATTTTGCACCTTGCCTATAATAATCCTTGCTCAAATGATTCTCACTGTAAACTCATAGATAGGTATTATAGTAAGATAATATCCCTGTTAAGAGAAGCAGGAAGCCCCCTGATTAAATCTTACAACTATCATACTAAGGTTATTCCTGGATGGAATGATTTTATTGCCCCCCTGAAGAGGGAATCGAAAGACGCCTATGATTTGTGGTGCTTTCATGGTAGACCCAGATTAGGACCAGTATACATGAATATGTGTAGAAGTAGGGGTAAACAGGCGATGTAAACAGGAAGAAGAGTCTATTCGAGCATCAAAAGCCTGTGAAGCTCGCATAAATAACGATAATAACAAATTTTGGAAATTTGTTAAGAATCAAACGGGTGTCAAAAATGTCCTCCCTCCGACAATCGATGGGGTGTCGGGGGAGGATGAAATTACAAAGCTGTGGAAAATCCACTACTCTAACATTCTTAACAGTGTGAGTAGGGATAATCTTAAGATAGATTGCAGCGAAACAATTGTGGGAGGGACAAGGGAAAATATTTTGATATCATTTTCTGAAGTAAAGCGGTTAATTAAAGAGTTAAAGACTGGTTCTGCGTCAGGGATAGATGACTTATCGAATGAGCACTTAAAATATGCAAATGATGTAGTATGTCTACATATATCATTGCTCCTATCAGCCATGCTTGCTCATAGCTATATCCCTGCAGAGTTCATGAGAGTATATATCTTGCCCCTGGTCAAAACTAATTACAGGCCTATTGCTGTCGCTTCCTGCTTCTAGAAACTACTTAAAGAAACAATATCTAAATATATTGACAGTAATTCAAATATTTATCGCTGTTTCCTAGATATAAGTAAGGCATATGATAGGGTGAACCACAATATTTTATTTGCAAAACTAGAAGACAGGAAGGTTCCCATGTACATATTAAATTTATTGAAATTTTGGTATTCCCACCAATCTTTCACTGTTAGGTGGGGCAATGTACTATCCGAGTGTTTTGACTCCTCTTACGGGGTGAGACAAGGCTCCTTGCTCTCCCCTATGCTGTTTAATGTGTATATCGACGGATTAATTGCTTCACTTAATGAGGCAACAGTGGGATGTTGTATAGATAACGCAAGGATAAATAATTTAGTTTATGCCGATGATATGGTGTTAATAAGTCCCTCTGTTAAACTAAAAGTCTGCGAAGTGTATTCGCAGAAACATGATATTCTTTTTAATGTTACAAAAACTAAGGTTATGCAATTTCATCCTAAAAGCTGTAATCAGCCAGCTGATATAAGGTTTGAAATGAATTGTGAAGTAATTGAGGAAGTACAAGAATTTAAGTATTTGGGTCAAACTATTACCAGCTCCTTGAGTGATGACTCGGATATAAGAAAACAATCTCGAAGCCTGTGTGCTAAAGCGAATATGACCATAAGGAACTTTCGATTCTGTACAAGTGAAGCTAAAGACACTCTCTTTCGTACTTTCTGCAGTAATATATACGGACAGCAACTGTGGGTGAATTATAAAAAAGGTTCTGGCAGAACTCTAAATTTGCTGTACAACAGGTCTTTTAGACTCTTACATAAATTACCCCCGAGATGCTCAGCTTCGCAAATGTTTGCCACCCGCAATGTCCCGAGCTTCCCGGAGGTAACAAGACGTACTCAACACAGTCTAATGCAAAGAATTAAGAAATCAACCAACCCGATCATCCAAGCTATCCATGAGTCCTGCCATTTATGCTCTAAGGTCTAAGCTATGGACTTCTTGGTACGAAAACGTCTGTCTGTGGCTCCACTTAACTTCGACATTACAGTATTATTTCTAATCAATTGTATATATTTCTATCCTTAGTATATGAACTGTCATTGTATTAATAATATTTGTCATATGGACTATAGTCTGCCAATAAACCTTTTCATTTTCATTTCATTTCATGTATATATACCCAAAATACTTCTACACTTTTGCGAAAAGGAAAATGCAGTGTAAAGAGAGTATTGGACCGTTGATAGACGGGGAGGCCGAATACACAAATGACCCGAAAGAAATAAGTGAACTGCTTAGGGAACAATTTAAATCTGTGTTTAGCACCCCTAAGTCCGAGATGGAAGTGGAAAACCCAGACGAATTTTTCGACATTGAAACAGATCAACCAAGAACAAATCCCGGCACAAACCTATTAATGGACTTCGAGTTCACGGAAGGAGATGTAATTACGGCCTTATCACAGATGCGAGACAATTCAGCGCCAGGGCCAGACACATGGAGTGCTACATTTCTGAAGAAATGCAAAGAGAGTATTGCAAAACCGCTATACTTACTATGGAGGAAATCACTCGACACAGGACAAATTCCACTCCCCTTAAAGAACGCGAACATTGCCCCCTATTTAAAGGTGGTAACAGAACAATGCCCAAAAATTATCGGCCAGTGGCTCTCACCTCACACCTTATAAAGTGTTTTGAACGCATAATTA
The DNA here is from genome assembly GCA_023014485.1 of Bathynomus jamesi. NCBI lineage: Eukaryota > Metazoa > Arthropoda > Malacostraca > Isopoda > Cirolanidae > Bathynomus > Bathynomus jamesi. Next base: position 25,902 of record JAJOZX010013963.1, on the reverse strand, counting down.
GAGGCAAAACTACCTACTACCTACAAGAAAAAGACTTATACAACCCAAATCAACATGGCTTCAGGGCGGGTAGATCATGCCTGTCACAGCTACTAGACCACCAGGAGAAAATATTAGGAACATTGTGTCGAGGACAAAACATTGATGTAATATATACTGATTTTGCTAAAGCCTTCGATAAATGTGACCATGGAATCATAGCACACAAACTTAAGGATACAGGAATTACTGAAAAGCTAGGAAGGTGGATATTTAATTTCTTGACGCAAAGAACGCAAAGAGTGGTGGTAAACGGAGTTAAATCGGAAGTCTCGGAAGTCTCGGAAGTCGTGAGCTCTGTCCCACAAGGGACAGTATTAGCTCCCTTGCTGTTCATAATAATGATTGCAGATATTGATGCAGATATTAAGGACAGTATTGTATCATGCTTCGCAGATGACACAAAGATATGTAAGGAAATATTGAACGAAGAAGATGACATAAGAAAACTACAAAACGACATTGAAACATTATTCCAGTGGGCAGAAGACAACAATATGAAGTTCAACGAAGAAAAATTCCAACTTCTAAGATATGGTAATAACAAAGAGCTACAGAAAAAAAGGGTACAAAACTCCGCAAGCCAAACAGATAACACCAAATCCACAAGTCAGGGATCTTGGAGTAATAATGTCGTCGGATGCAGAATTCAGAGAGCACTATAAAATCAAAATCACAACGGCTAGAAAAATAATAGGAATCATCTGGAGGAGCTTCCGCAGCAGAAAAGCAAACATCATGCTCAAATTATGGAAGAGTCTACTCCTACCAGTAATTGAGTATTGCTCAGTACTCACAAGCCCACACAGAAAAAGAGACATTGCGAGCATTGAAGCTATACAAAGGACTTTTACGTCTAAGATAGAGGAAACGGAAGGTGAAGACTACTGGTCTCGACTACAATCCCTGGAACTCTACTCTCTTGAAAGAAGGCGAGAGCGGTACACAATAATATACATATAGAAAATACTTGAGGGCTCTGTCCCTAACCTCAGAAATGAAATAGAAACAAACTGGAATGAGAGAAGAGGCAGATTTTGTACGGTCCCAGCTGCGGTGGGACAAGGAGCCATGAAAACGAGGATGGAAAATACCCTCAGAATACGGGGCCCAAAGCTTTTCAATGTCCTTCCAAAAGAAGTGAGGAATCTCCAGCACACCAACCTGAATAACTTCAAGAACCAGCTGGACAGATTCTTGTGCAAAGTCCCTGACCAGCCATGTGTGGCTGGCTACGAGGGCAGGAGGCGATCAGAGAGCAATTCCCTCCTTCACCAATTCCCGCAAATGAGGCGGGATGCTGCAGAGGGGTCGACCGCAGGTCGATCCTGAACCGTCGTTCAAACTCAACAAAAGTAACAAAAGTATATATATATATATATTAAAGAAATGTACCTTCAGTCTCGTTGCCAAATACGCTGTCAGTTGACGTGTCCGTTCCGAATCAAGAATTCACTGTTGTAATTTTGGAATATTTCGACATTATATCATACTTGCGCACTGAAACAAAGTCCTTCATGTACTTTCTATGTACTTTCCATATGTTTTCTTACGAAATCTGACCACTGTACTTTCCATCTACTTTTCCTAACATTCCTATAGCAGTATTTGGAAAGTATACGTAAAGGATATTTTTTTAGATGTTACTACTGATAATAATAGTAATGCTAATAGTAATAATAATAATAATAGTAGTAATAATAATAATACCGAGCGTAAGATTAAAAAAAAAAGACAATTCTACTAAAAAGAAGAAGAAGGAGGAGATTAATTAGATTAAAGCACCTAATTTTTTTAACAAGACATACATCGATGAATACACAAATAAAATTTTCCCTTAACAATCATCGAAATACGAATTCAATAGCATCAATGTTCTCTCTCTCTCTCTCTCTCTCTCTCTCTCTCTCTCTCTCTCTATATATATATATATATATATATATATATAATTATATATATATATATATATATATGGCCTATATATATGAGCGCCAAAATGCACTTAATACGAAAATACTATAATTTACATAATGAGAAAATAATAAGGATTAAGCGGAATATAGTGTATGATTTACTACTACTTAATAATAGTGAGACCTCAAGTGATGTATATCAGAATTATCTCAAATTATAAATTCTTCAGTGTTCATAAGTGATTCTATTTGATAGGTTTCTGCGGTTATCTTAATACCAATTATTTTATTAAAGTAAAGACCTAAAGCACTTTAGCCTATAAAGAGCTTATAAGGTTTAAAATTCGGTATGAATTCTGTGTAAAAATCACCCTTTTCGCAATATATATATATTATATATATATATATATATATATATATGTATTAATTTATACGTTTATAATAATAGAAGTACTGCATGATAATTTTTACAATTTTTTTATTACGTATTACGAGGTCTTTATATCATCAAAGACTCATTGAAAGATAGCGTTTGGTATTAACTTCCTATATCGGAATTTTGAACTAATATAATTGAAAAGGTAATTGAGAGTTGAACATAATCTAAAGGGTCTAAATTTTTATTGGAAAATAACGAAGGGTAATTTTAATTTTTTTTAAAATAAGATTTTATTTTTAGTTTAATTTTTTATTATTTTTTTTATTATTTTTTCTTTAATAAAAATGGAATTGATGAAGCGATATTGAGAGAATTCATCGATTGCCAATCTTCGTTTTAATTTGATATACAGTTTGTAATAAGTAGGCAAAATTAGGTTACATTTTTTCTTTTTTTTTTTCAGCTTGAAAGTGAGTTTTGCAATAAATAAATAAGAGAAGGTTGTAATTGAAGAATATATAAGTTAAGTGGTACCTAATTAGCCAATATATATATATATATATATATATATATATATACACACACATATATATATATACACACAGTGTATATATATATATATATATATATATAACATTGTTAACCTTGTTGCTGTTCCGTGTGTTGGTCTCTTTTCACACAATGGTCAAGCTGGTGGCCCCGCCTCTAGGTCTGGCTTGGTGGAGGAGCGAGTTGCTTTCTTGCGCTCTCCACCGTACATAGCCAGGTACACCCGGCTCATCTGGTATCGTCCTGAGCCAGGCATCTAGTCTTCTCTTCAAGCGTTCAACTTTAACCCCTGTAACGTTTCTGAGGTCCTTTGAAAGCTGGTTAAAAAGTCTTGGTTCCCTGACAACCAAGCTATTTTCCTTTAGTGTTGAGGAGGTCCCTTGCCGGGCCTTTAATTTGGGAATACTACACATTCTGCCTTTCCTATTTTCCAGTGTTGTTTGAATGGTAATTGGGTTTAGTTTTAGGTTTGGTACCAGTTTTTCGATCATTTTCCATATGCAGATTATGCTGTACCTCTCTCTTCTTCTTTCCAAGGAGTACAGATTTAGTTTACGTAGTCTTTCCCAGTAGTTGAGTTCTTTGCAGCCATCAATCTTGGCTGTGAAATGTCTCTGCGTTTCTTCTAGTTTATTAGTTTCTCCCTTTTTATATGGGGACGTCAAAACTGAGCAGCATTCAAGTTTTGGTATAATCATTGTTTTTAGCAGGGGAATCATTACTGTCCTGTCCCTTCTTTTGAACGTTCTTAGTACCTGTCCCGCTATTCTTTTGCTTTATTTATCGCTATCTAATTTTGCGTTTCGAATTTCGCATCGTCGATCATTATTACCTCCAGATCGATCGCTTTCGTGCTTCTCTGAATTTCTTGTCTGTATGGAGCATAATATGCAGTCTGTTTAAATTCCTCTTTTCTACCATATCTCAAGAGCTGAAATTTCCTGGTGTTAAATGTAATGTTGTTGTCTTCTGACCATTTCTATATTTTGTTCGTGTCCCTCTGTAAAGCCTCCACTTCATTTACATCGCTGATTTTTCTGCTGATCTTTGTATCGTCTGCAAAGGATATTACTATACTGTTGCTGTTTACTCCGCTGTCTATGTCTGTTAGCATGATAATGAACAAGAGTGGGGCCAGTACTCTCCCTTTGGTACTGAGCTGCGTACTTCCGATTCTGATGATGATGATATACCTTGAATTTTGACGACCTTTAGACGTTCTCTAAGGATGTTGTAGATCTATTATCCCACTTTGCCTGTTATTCTCATATATTTCATTTTATGTGCTATTATACCGTGATCACATGTGTCGAAAGCTTTAGCAAAATCTGTGTATATGACATCGTGTTTGTCATTGCCTTCCAGTGCATCCGGGATATTGTTGTAGTGTTCTATTAGTTGTGATAGGCATGATCTACCTGATCGGAATCCGTGCTGATTTTCGTTGAATCTTTCCAGTGTCTCCAAGAAATCATAAATTTTCACTCTAACTATTCTTTCAAATATTTTGGTGAGGTGGGACGTCACTGACACTGGTCTATAGTACTTTGCTTAAGATCTGTCCCCCCCTTTATATAGAGGGACAATGTTTGTTCTTTTCAAGATGCTCGGTATTTCCCCAGTGTCTAGGGATCTTCTCCATATCCAGTATAAAGGTGTAGCTGTTTCATTTTTACAATTTTTAATCAGTAATGCGTTCCAATTGTCCGGACATGCAAATGAATGTGGTTTCATTTGTTCTATAGCTCTCGCTACATCTTCTGTGGTAAAATCAAAGTCTGTTATACACTCTCCTTGCAATTTCTCTTCAAAGAATGCATCTATGTGAGGTATCGCTTTGTCACTTTTTGGGGTACTAAAAACTGATTCATACTGGGCTCTCAGTGTTTCAGATATTTCTTTTGGATCGTCGGTTCGTTCATTATTTTTCTTCCTTAAGGGCCCAATAGCGGCGCGCGTTTTTGTTTTCATTTTCGCATAGCTATAGAAGTACTTTGGATTTTCCTTTATTGCTTCTCCCGCCTTTTCCTCTTCCCTCTCTGTATGGTCCTTAATCAGAGCTTGTATTTCCCTATCGATACTCTCCAGTTTTTCTTTTATTACTTTCCTGGCATTATTTCCGCAGTTGGCTAACTTCGCCTCCACTCTCTTTCTTTTGCGGAATATTCGGAGCATATTTTTCTAAAATTCTCAGCGTCTTTTCTTCCAAGGTTGTTAGCATTTCTTCAGTTGTTTTATTCTCTAAAACTGTTCTACACTCTATTTGGGCCCTGTGCGATCTGATTGCTTCCCAAGTTATAGTCTTGGAGTTTAAGTTAAAGGCTCCAAATTTGCTTCTTTCCTCAATTTGTGTATTGTCATTTAATGTTGTCGTCATATTTGTTGTTATCTCGATTAAGTTGTGGTCTGAGATAATGGTTGGGGTTATTTTTATACCAGCAATCAAATTCGTGTTATTCGTGAGTACGAGATCTAGGCAGTTATTTTTTCTGGTATTTTTCTGTTATCTCCTGCGTCAGCATAAACTCATTTGTGAGAGCCATCAACATTTTTGCTTGCTCCTGGTCTTCTCTTGTGCCCTCCTTGTCCTGGTGTGTGTATATATATATATATATATATATTCCTATCTACCTTTTTGTATTTTATAAATGGAAAGTTAAAGTCTCCGTAGATCATTATATTGGGGGTTGGAGGATTTATGGCCTTTATTAGCTTTCTGATGTCATCAATGACCTCCGAGACAATATATATATATTGTATAAAAATTACATTATTAATATAATATATTCGGAAGGAAATATATTGAACGTAATGCGTGTAATATATACAGTGTAGTGGTTAGCGTCGCTGACTACGAATCCATCGGCCCCGGGTTCGAGACCCGACGGCAGCCGGCGCGCAGCAAAACCCAGCTGTTCATCCTTCTACACAATAAAGAAAGTGGTTGGTAGATGAATGGGTACCCTAGGTGGCCTAGTGGTTAAGGCGCTGGGCTGCTGATGGGGCGTGGTTCGGATCCCACGTTAAACTGTAGGTCTAAGGTGGAGTGAAAAGCTTGACCTTCGTCAGAATGAACAATTCGGGCGGAAGCTAACTATAAAGAAAATATTTAATTAATAATACTGCTGTTATTTCATGCACTACTGCTACTACTACTACTACTTCATTCCTATTACTATTACTACCACTATATACGTTTCTTTTGCTACTACTACTACTACTACTACTACACTTTAAATCTTGTTCGTTGTTCGTCTTCAGTACTTTCATAATGAAAGTATAAATGAACTTAAAAGTAGTTGCAGAGTATATCGAGAGTACATCGAAAGCAGATCAATCAGCTCGCTTCTGGACAATTAACCCATTAGCGCCCAGAGGTCTTTTCCGAGACTGCATAAAATCGTCTGGCGTTAGCCAGAACAAAATCAATAAAGTGACGCTAGGCACTAATGGGTTAAGAAAGGTCCTCCGAAATGTATAACTCTTTTGCCCACAGAGAAAGTACACTTTTAAAGAGTAAAGAAACTCTTTCGTAGTACTTTCCGGATACTTTCAATCTACGAAAACTGCTCTTTAACGTTAGAAGGACGAACGGGTCAATTTAACTACTTTATTTCGAAAGTAGACAGAGCAAAGAGGATTTAGAGTATACTTCTTCTGCTATTATTGCTACTATTTTTTCTTCTACTACTACTAGATTAACGCTATTTTACGTGTACGTTTTACGCACGCAGTCGTGTCTACTGCTCTTTAACGTTAGAAGGACGAACGGGTCAATTTAACTACTTTATTTCGAAAGTAGACAGAGCAAAGAGGATTTAGAGTATACTTCTGCTATTATTGCTACTATTTTTTCTTCTACTACTACTAGATTAACGCTATTTTACGTGTACGTTTTACACACGCAGTCGTGTCTACGGAGTTACAGAAAGCAGTTTCTACGAAATGAAAAAATCCTAGAATGAAAAAAAGTGACTCATTTGTGCATGGGAAGGGAAAGAGTGTTTTTAAAGCAAATAACTTATGTAAAATAGGCCTTATTGATTTTAGTTGAACTTATAAGTATAATGTCCTCGAATATAACGGTTTTGTAGTTCGATTCTTTTTCATTTCGAAGGAATGGGATTAGTTGGGCACTTTAAACTCAACAGGGTGCCACATTACGTAAAAGGCAAACACGCAACATTCCTCGTAAATGATTTTTAAAGCGTTTTTAAATTGCATAATGAGCATATAATAAAGAGTCATGTTCGCCGCTTGGCAACCATCTGATTGAAAGTGCATGTATCCGGTGAAGTTTTAAACGTCTCACAATTTAAAAGGTTTGTATTTCTTTTATTAAATAAAATAAAAATATGAAATCTATGCTGTAACTTCTCTACACACGGGGAATTAATTCCCTAGTGCAAAACATGTTCTACGTGATGTATTCTCAACTCATTAAGACTTTGTACACGAACAACAAAATTTTGCACTACTCTGGACAGAGTATCTGTTGAAATCTGAGAAATTTCTTGTTCAGTTGATGCTTTTAATTTTTCTATTGTGCGTAGATTATGCTTAAACATACTATCTTTTAAATAACTCCACAGATAAAAGTAACAGGGGTTTAGAGCTGGTGATGGTGGCCATGATATCCCTTTATCATAAACCACAGAAACTCTGTTGAACAGGTTTATTACGTCGAAAGTATCGTGCAAGTATCATGAGCTGAGAGAACATCACATAAGACATGTTTTACACTAGAAGACTAATTCCTCATGAGTAGAGAAGGTACATTTAAAATTTCATGCTTTTATTTCAGTTAATAAAAAAAATACAAACCTTTTAAAGTGTCAGACGTTTAAAATATCACCCTTTATACAGGGTGTTTATAAGGTCCCTATATATTTCAGTGAAAACGTATCAAAAAGGGTGAAATTCAATAATAATATAATAGAAGGCATACATTTAATGAATACTTGAGCGTATGATTTACATACATCAGCACCATCAGTATCTCTACAGAGTTCGAATCTGGCAGCAGCATTGCGGAACACATTTTGAAGCATGACAGGGGTTATTTTTGTAACTGCTGTTACGATACGAGCACGTAAATCTTACAGATCTGTAACCCTCGTTTGATAGACGTTTGATTTGATAAAGTCCCATGCCAAGAAATCCAGGGGCGTTAGGTCAGGAGATCGAGCCGCCCAGGGCCTGTTGCCTCCACGTCCGATCCACCGATTTGGAACTCGTTCGTTTAGGTACTCCCGAACAATGTTTGCGTAATGACAAGGTGCCCCATCTTGTTGAAAGACGAAGGTGTTTAAAATGCCATCTGAATGAAGCTGGGACTTACATGCTCGTATCGTAATAGCAGTTACAAAAATAACCCCTGTCATGCTCCAAAATGTGTTCCGCAATGCTGCTGACAGATTCGAACTCTGTAGAGATACTGATAGTGCTCATGTAGAATCATATGCTTAAGTATTCATTAAATGTATGCCTTCTATTATATTGTTATTGAATTTTACCCTGTTTGCTACGTTTTCCCTGATATAGATTGGTACTTTATAAACACCCTGTATATCCACTGGACCGACGAGCGGGTTTTATTGAATCTTTGACATAACTTAATCAATCATATCCGAATCTAATTGATTTATTCTAACCTAACCTAACCTAACCTAACCTAACCTAGCACTTGGCTAACGTTATACAATATATGTAAATATTTCACGAATATGTTTATAACTGCGGGAGAATGATCACCTCCCCCCTCTATTCTTCATAGTTATTTCACCATCCCCATTTTTTGTATCAATTCGCAGTAATTTTTTTTTCAAGGTAATTTTTATTTATTTTTACGTTGCTTTCATTTATACTCGAAGGTGTTAAGAGTACTTTAAGAATTGTTGGGTATCATCTCACTCAATTTCATTCTGCGTCCAAGAGTGAGGAATCCACGAGTGAGAATCTCAAGAGGAGGCAAGTTTCACATCGATTTATTCCCATTCCATGACATTGTTATTGTCGTCCACGGCTTTTCACACTTTGGTTTAGGTTAGGTTAGGTTAGGTTATGCTAAGTTAGGTTTAGTTAGGTTAGGAAATATTAACTATTGTCACTGTGGGCTTTTACTGCAAATGGGAATTGGAGTGACATGTTTCTCAAATCAAAAAACTCTTTTTCTCAAATTTGGATTTTTCACTTTGTGCATTCTCAAATGCGGACTGTGAATATGGGAATGACATTGAATGGGAAATAATCGAATTGTTCTGTATAATAATCTATGCCTCAATAATAATAATAATAATAATAATAATAATAATTATTATTATTATTATTATTATTATTATTATTATTTTTAGTATTATTTATGAGTATTATCATTTATTATTTAATTAAACGATAGTACAGGGATAGTACAGTTTTCAATATAAAGGTCATAGAATTTTATGTGCTATAATCTTAAGAACTACCAAATATGAGTTTTGTACGTTTGGTCGTCACATTTATATACATTAATTTAGATTTATTATTGAATTAATAATTCAAGAGTAGACATTAGTTAATGCTGATTTGCGTGAACTTAAATGAGGTAAATAGTTCCAATTTGAAGAAAGCAGTAATCTACAGAGTGATTCAAAAGTCAGGTTACATAGGGCTTTTCTGTTTCTTTGCGGGTAAATGAGTTATGAGATGTTATCGAAGGAGGAGCGCATTGATGTGGTATTCCTAGCTGGCTGCACCAGTGCATTGACGTTAACGGTGGCCATATCGAACATGTGATGTGACTATTCCCCTGTATCATTACATAATACAGTATATCCCTATGTAACCTGACTTTTGAATCACCCTGTATATATAAAATGTATTGTTTTTAACCCTTTCTTGTATACGAGTGTCCCCCCCCCCTATTATACTTTTCCCTCCGTTGTGCAATAAAGGGGTTGAGGGTTTTAGGAGAAATGAGAGAACAGAATAGGGAAGAGAAGGGTGAGGATAGGGAGAAGCTAATACCCATCCATGATTTTCCTTTTTAACTGAATACCAAAGCTTCTGTGATGATCGTTCGCTCGCTTTTACATTTGTTTTAGCTATCAACTCCTTCGTATGAAGGGGATCTCCTTCATGTTTCAAATGTAGGTTTTTGGAAGTAAAAGTTGTTGTGTCTTTGGTTCACTGAATGGTTTACTTGGTTGTTTAATATGATTTCCGTAATTAAAATAGGAGTTTCCTCGTAGAATATTTTATGAATATGTGAGTAGATATTCAGCTTGTGCAGGTCGTTAAGTTTAAGAAATTTTAGGGGTTCGAACATGGGGCTTGTGTGCTCATATGATTCTGATAATTTTTTTTTATGCAATGTGTTTAATGATAAATAATATAATGGCTTGTATTTCCCCAGACTACTATGTTACACAGTTACATTCATGCAACCCCACACTAACACACTCGCCGTAAATTTGACCGATCGCTTCAGACAGCTTTCATGATACATTTCAGACTTTTTATGCCAAACTCGCGGACCCTTGTCACCAAATGACAAAATTGTGATTCGTCTGAAAAAAGCACTTTTTGCCACTCGTTTGCAGTCCATGCAACTCTTTCTTTACACGAGGATAGTTATCATCTCTTTTGCTTTACATTTAACATCGGCTTAATTTTCGGTTTTCGTGACCGAAATCCCATTTTATAAATGCGGCGAGTGTGTAAGTGTGGGGTTGCATGAATGCAAATGGTGTGGGGTCACTTGCATTTGTAAATAGAACTGTGAATAGTCACGTTTATCAAGAAATCTTAGAATACTTCATGCTGGAGTCCTCAGAACAGATGTATGGAGACGAACCATTTATTTTTCAACATGACCTGGTTGCGGTTCATGCTGTTCGTGCATCATCTGCGTGGTTTGATGTTCGTGAAATTGAAGTACTACCATGGCCAGCTAATTCTCCCTATCTTAATCCGATAGGAAATCTTTGGAATATTGCTAAGCGGAAGGTCCAAAAGAGTAAACCAGGAACACTTAGTGGAATGAAGAGGTATTTGATGACAACCTGGCAATCGATAACTACAGAAAAATGCAAGAGGCTTGTCGACTCGATACCACGTCGAGTGGAGGCCGTACTCAGGGCTAAGGGTGGACCAATTAAATACAAAGACGCAGAGTTAATACGTCTTTGATGAAGGTTTAATATATTGGCAGTACTCAATAAACATAATGAATTTATTCTATTTTTTGTAACACCTGCCAAGCTATTCTAATATTTTGGTATGTTGCTAAGCATTAACTTTTGACTATTTAATAAGGTTTTTGCTATATTTTAATTTTTTCAAAACTGACACACAGAAATGTCTTTTTATCATAATGACGTCACAGATACTCGATATTCCTCGTAAAGGTGTATAATTTAAAGGTATTATCAAGGTCATGAGCGCATTTGAGACAATATTCTGTTTTTATGGTCCGGAGTTATAAATTTTTAAATGTGGTGTTTTGATTTACACAAAATATAAGTGAATTTTAACAGTTTAGTTAATGTATTCAAAGTGCCCTTTCAAAGTTAGTTTTCATCTAAAATTACAGCAAATATTTTCATCTCTGATACTCTATTAATTATAGTGTTATCTACAGTGTATATATATATATATATATAATATGTAAATCTGTATTGTGTTTTTCTACTTGTTATAATCATATATGGGGTCTTTGGTACTTGGTAGATTAACGATAACTTATTTGCATTCAGTCGGGTATAAATACGGGTGGGCTCCATGTTTGTTCTTTTTGTAAAATACCCAAGTCGTTGTCAAATATGAGAAGTGTCGTGTCATCTGCATATTGAATACTAGTTGCGTTGTGGCAGTTATGAAAGTCATTGACACAACACAGGAATAGGAGAGGTGACAAATATCGAACCCTGTGGCACTTCGTGCGCGATTGACTGAAAGTCTGATTCTCGTTTATCTCGTCTGACGCATTGTTGTCTGTCATTTAAGAGGAACTAATAATAATAATAATAATAATACGCCATACTTGAATATATAAGCAAAATAACTACAACAAATTGCGTCACATAACCCACGTAAAATACTGCGTTACATTTCTTTTTTCCTACAAATACAATAGTGATTATTTAGAATGGGTATAATTTTCATGTCATCGTTGGAAGTGTTAAAATCACTGATGTGAGCTTAGAAACTGACGGACAGAATTCAAAATACAAAATACAAACAAAAAATAAATAAATAAATAAATAAAAAATCCTACACTTTATTTGTATATATAAGAGTATTTTCCTCCTTATTTTCTTATAAATGTACGCACGCCAAAACAAACATAAACTTAAAACACATTTCCGTATATCTATAGTTTAAAAAGTTAAATATATAGGGTGATCCAAAAAGGTGTTCCCAAAACTATTTGTGCAACTATATATATATATATATATATATATATATATATATACACACACATATATATAATATATACAAACTCAGAATGGTCCCCTGAGAAACTTATATGTTAAACACAGACCGTGCATGGAACAAGGAACTCTTCTGGGAAAATTAAATCCACTACAGTCCGAATAAGTAATGGTAAATGACAAATACCATAGTTTTTCTTTTTCATGATGCTAGCCCGACGTGGGCAACGGGTCTCTCGCAAGGAGGTCCCATAAATATAGCTTCCCTCACCAGCTATCTGCAAAGCAGACAGGATCCAGCTTTGGGACATGGATCTAGGGTTTAAAGCAAACCTAGTCCCACTACATTCAGAACCTCTATATAAGTAAAAGACTCGTTGCATTCACGTCGGATTGAATAAATCAAAGAAAAAGGGGTAACTATTGTACTTTTAGCCAAAAAAAACAAAACTTAAACCTCAACCGGGACATTGAGCGTCCACTTTTCAAGGCACGAACACGTCCGTTTAATATACACAAACTCAGAATGGTCCACTGAGAAACTTATATGTTAAACACAGACCGTGCATGGAACAAGGAACTCTTCTGGGAAAATTAAATCCACTATAGTCCGAATAAGTAATGGTAATATGAAAATAAAAACCCACTCTAATAGATTGACTGTCTATTAGAGTGGGTTTTTATTTTCATATTTTGACCTTCACGTAGAAAAAAGTGAAGTTTTTTGCATTTAAGTAATGGTAAATGACAAATACCATAGGTTTTTTTTTTTTTTCATGATGCTAGCCCGACGTGGGCAACGGGTCTCTCGCAAAGAGGTCCCATAAATATGGCTTCCCTCACCAGCTATCTGCAAAGCCTTGAAAAGTGGACGCTCAATGTCCCGGTTGAGGTTTAAGTTTTTTTTTTTTTGGCTAAAAATACAATAGTTACCCCTTTTTCTTTGATTTATTCAATCCGACGTGAATGCAACGAGTCTTTTACTTATATAGAGGTTCTGAATGTAGTGGGACTAGGCTTGCTTTAAACCCTAGATCCATGTCCCAAAGCTGGATCCTGTCTGCTTTGCAGATAGCTGGTGAGGGAAGCTATATTTATGGGACCTCTTTGCGAGAGACCCGTTGCCCACGTCGGGCTTGCATCATGAAAAAGAAAAACTATGATATTTGTCATTTACCATTACTTATCCGGACTATAGTGGATTTAATTTTCCCAGAAGAGTTCCTTGTTCCATGCACGGTCTGTGTTTAACATATATATATATATATATATACAGGGTGGGCCGAAAGCCTGGATCCATAGGAAAATATTTATTTTAATACATAAATTACAACAAATGGTAAATACTTAAAATGAATATCAACTTTAACTCGTAAATGCGTATCCGTGACACTGTACAGTAGTTCGTACTCCAGTATAAATACTCAAATACTTTTTTTATTTCAGCCCAGAAATGGCTTCGAATCTAACAACAGAAGACCGGGTAGAACTTGTGCTCATGTACGCAAGACAGGGCGCTACACACAGAGAAGTTGCTACCGAATTCAATAGAAATCATCCTGATAAGCATCCAGTAACACATGCGACTGTTGGCAAGTTGTTTAAACGTTTCAAAGAAACAGGAAGTGTACATGATCGACGGCGTTCTGGTCGTCCAAAAACTGCAACTGATGAAAATACCTCTGCAATGGTATGTGAAACTTTAACAAATAGTCCAGTAAAGTCAACAAGAAGATTATCAAATGAAACACGCATCTCGAGAACGTCAATTCGAAGAATTATTACAAATCATAAATTCCATCCCTAAGTGTCTCGATGTCAGAGGCCGCCAATTTGAGCATTTGTTATAATTTGTTGTTTATACTGGAGTACGAACCACTGTACAGTATCACGGATACGCATTTACGAGTTAAAGTTGATATTCATTTTAAGTATTTACCATTTGTTGTAATTTATGTATTAAAATAAATATTTTCCTATGGATCCAGACTTTCGGCCCACCCTGTATATATATATATATATATATATATATATATATATATATATATATATGTAATAAAAAAGGAGAGAACGCGTTTTCAGTTATGAAAAGTCTTCAAATCTCATCAGTAATCTGTTTTGTTTCTTTGGCCTTCCCTCTCAATTTCCCACCCTGGACAACAAAACATTACTGAAGCTTACAGTATTTTGATTTATTATAGCTCAGAAATCTTTGCAAATTAATTAAGCAATAAAATCTTAGTGTTTTATCTGCTACCTCTGCAACTAATAAAAATAAGTAAAACACACTTATTAATACTTAGTTTATGATATTGGTTGAGTATCATTATTATACTTTTCTTTTCCTTGAGTTTTCACCAGACAAATATAAGGCTAATTCAGATATATATATATATATATATATATATATATATATATATATATATATATATATATATATATATATATACAGGGTGGGCCGTAAGTTTCCATACATAGGAAAAATAAACATTTTTTTATGGACAACCATTTTTATTTATATAATATGCTCTACATGGTTGCCATTGTTTTGAAAACACATTTCAATACGTGTTCCCCACTGTTGATGAACACGCATTAGCACAGTTGACGTTATGCTTGTAATGGCGTTGGTGATACGTTCCTTTAGATGATTTATGTCTCGTATCTTTTCCTGATACACCATGGCCTTCAAGTGCCCCCAAAGATAGAAATCAAGGGGGGTGAGATCTGGGGATCTGGGAGGCCACTCCACAGGACCACGCCGACCAATCCAAGCATCCGGAAACTGCTGCTGATCCAAATACCGACGCACGTGAAGACCATAATGAGGTGGAGCTCCATCTTGCTGGAAGTAAACTGGGAAGTTACCTTCCTCGTTTAGCAGGGATGGGAAAATCTCTTCTTGCAACATGTTAAGATACCTTTCGCCATTAAGATTTCCACTGACAAAAATTGGTCCAATAATTCTGTCACCCCATATCCGGCCCACACCATCACTTTACCGGCACCTTGCATCTTCGTCGGACTCAGCCAGTTAGGGTTAGCATTACTCCAATAACGTATGTTTTGCCGATTAACCTCTCCATTGACGTAAAAATTTGCTTCATCAGTAAACAAGATCTTACGTCAAACGCATATTCTTAGGGTATCTGAAACATAAAAACAAACGTTTAATTTTTCCTATGTATGGAAACTTACGGCCCACCCTGTATATATATATATATATATATATATATATATATATATATATATATATATATATATATATATATATATATATATATATATTATAGTCCTTTTGCCGGTATGACGGTTACACGTGTTTCGATTGAAGTCCAAATAAAAGCGGTATTACAGTAAAATTCTTGCAGTTAATCAGTTTTAAACAGTGCCAATATTTGAGTGAATATATAGTGCACAGTGGTATTTCTCTTTAAGTAGTAAAATTTTTGAAAGAAATTCGCTGCCCATGCTCGGCTGAAGAAAATTCCTACAACTACCCCCTCCAATTATCCCTCGCGGCCACACTCTCGAGCACCAATCACTGAGAATTACACAGCGTGCCACAGCCCCCATCCCCCGCAGTAATGGAGAATACTTTCCCTCACTCAATTTGAGTCAACCAGCACCCAATACCTCCTACAATACCCTTTTGAGTCAATTTTGCGTACCAGCTGCTACCTTCTATTAGTAACATGGCAATGGTAAATAAATTCCTGTAACTCTGTGGTTTCCGTAACAATGCAACAGATGAGGCAAAGGCGATGAGATGCGATCTCTGCCAATCGCTTTTCGATTTTCAAATGCCTGAAATGGGAAATGAAGAAATCTCTCTCATAATGAACGCGAAGCAACTTCGTGGGATAAAGTTTTTCTGCGAAAACTGCATGACCGAAATAAACTCTTTTACGGTATTTAAAGCAGAAAGAGACTATGAGGAGAAATTAAAAGAGGAAAGTATAAATAAGAACAGAGAAAAACAGAAGAAACGAAGAAACGCGAAGTAGAAATAAATAAAATACCGTCACACAAATGAGGTCGAAAACATATAGGTAACAGATAGTATAAAGGCAACAGATAGTATAAAGGCAACGAAGGACATTAACACAAATAACACAAATAGGAAAAAACAAGCGTTCAATCAAGAAAACAGAGTGAAACTGTCCCCCAATAAGGAGCAAAAGACAAAGGCCCCGAGTAAAAATGGGAAAGGAATTATATGCAGATATTATGTAAAAGTTAACTGCAGATATAAGAGAGAAATATATATATGAACATCCCCCAATATATGCAATTTCGTCTCCAATAATGGTTATTGTAAATTCGGAGACAGATGCAGATTCTACCACTCCGACATCTGCAAAACTTACACAAAATATAGAACCTGCAAATACTGGAAAAAAATGCTCTATCAATATTTCCCGACGAACCCAAAGGACAATGGGAATAACATGCATAAACATATGTACACAAATCGCGAACAAAATTTTTTCAACATCGCAGACACTATACGGCTGCTAAATGTCATACAACGCATACAGTTGACATAGCTGGGAACCCCCGAGCCGAACCGCTTCCTAGCAAGAAGCTACCAGAACAGGTCGACAGAAACGGATTTCTCCCGGAGGACCATAGGGCAACTAAACACGCGATACCAAAGGAAAATGAAATTGAAATGCACAAGAGGCAACGCAAAACAAAGAACATAAATATTGTCCTGGTTAAGATTCAAGGAATAAAACCAAACCACTCACTCACCAAAGTTTTGTACCTGAAAGGATTTATGAACGAAATAAGAGCGGACATCGCGTGCCTCACAGAAACTCATCTTAAAGAGTGCCAAGGAAATTGTGAACTGCGAACATTGTATTGATGAGAAAGAGAGAAATATCGAGGGCTTCAACTTACTAAGAGCTGATAAAACAGCGAGACGTAAAGGTGGCTGTGCTATATATGTACATGAAGGTCATATGGCAGAGACGGTAATAAGTAAATCAAACAGCTTCGTGGATCTCCTAGCAGTGAAAACAAAAAAACTAAACGTGATACTGATACTGTAGACCTCCAAACACTCCAACCGAAAAATTCTTGGATACCACTGATGATATCAGAAACCTAATAAAGTCCATAAACCCTCCATCCCCAATATAATGTTCTGCGGAGACTTTAATTTTTCCATTTATAAAATACAAAAAGGTGGATATATATATATATATATATATATATATATATATCAGAACAAGAGGGGCATAAGAGAAGACAAGGAGCAAGCAAAAATGTTGATGGCTCTCACAAACGAGTTTAAGTTGACACAAGAGATAACAGAAAATACCAGAAAAAATAACTGCCTAGATCTGGTATTCACAAATATGACCTTGATTGCTGATATAAAAATAACCCCAACTATTAACTCAGACCAGAACATTATCAATATATCAACAAATATGGCGACAACATTAAAAGACAATACGCATACCGAAGAAAGAAGCAAATTTGGGACTTTTAACTTAAACTCCAAGACAATAAATTGGGAAGGAATCAGATCACATATGGCCCAAATAGAGTGGAGAACAGTTTTAGAGAATAAAAAACTGAAGAAATGCTAACAACCTTGGGAGAAAAGACGCTGAGAATTTTTAAAAAAATATGCTCCAAAAGGAAAGAGGAATTGGTTAGAGAAACAAAAGAGAAGAATATTTTCAGCAAAAGAAAGATAGTAGCGGCGAAGTTAGCTAATTGCAGAAACAACAATGCCAGGAAAGTAATACAAGAAAAACTGGAGAGTATCGATAGGGAAATACAAACCCTGATTAAGGACCATACAGAGAGGGAAGAAGAAAAGGCGGTAGAAGTAATAAAGAAAAATCCAAAATACTTCTATAGCTATGCGAAAAGGAAAACAAAAACGCGCGCCACTACCAGGCCCCTAAAGGAAAGGGAATAATGAACTAACGGACGAGCTAAAAGAAATAACTGAAACATTCAGTATGTATGAATCAATCTTCAGTACCCCATAAAGTGACAAAGCGATACCTGATATAGATACATCCTTTGAAGAGAAATTGCAAGGAGATGGTATAACAGATTTTGATTTTACCCCAGAAAATGTAGCGAAAGTTATAAGACAAATGAAATTACATTCAGCTGCAGGTCCGGAGAAATGGAACGCATTATTGATTAATAACTGGATATGGAGAAGATCCCTAGACATTGGGGAAATACCGAGCACCTTGAAAAGAGCAAACATTGTCCCTATATATAAAGGAGGGGATAGATCTCAAGCAAAGAACTATAGACCAGTGTCATTGACGTCCCACCTCACCAAAGTATTTGAAAGAATAGTTAGAGAGAAAATATACGACTTTTTGGAGACACTGGAAAGATTCAACGAAAATCAGCACGGATTCCGATCAGGTAGATCATGCCTGTCACAACTTATAGAGTACCATAACAATATCCTAGATGCAGTGGAAGGTAATGAAAACTAAGATGTCATATACACAGATTTTGCTAAAGCTTTGACAAATGTGATCACTGATCATGGTATAATAGCACATAAAATGAAACATATAGGAATAACAGGCAAAGTGGAAAAATGGATCTACAACTTCCTCATAGAACGTCTACAGGTCGTCAAAATTCAAGGTATATCATCATCAAAATTGGAAGTACGCAGCTCAATATCACAAGGTACAGTACTGGCCCCACTCCTGTTCATTATCATGCTAACAGAAATAGACAGTGAAGTAAACATCCTTTGCAGACGATACAAAGATCAGCAGAAAAATCAGCTGTACAAAAGAAGTGGAGACCTTGCAGAGGGACACGAACAAAATATACAAAAGGTCAGAAGACAAAAACATGACATTTAACACCGAGAAATTTCAGCTCTTGAGATATGGTAGGAATGAGGAACTTAAACAGACTGCATATTATGCTCCAGATGACAGGAAATTCAGAGAAGCACGAAAGCGATCGATTTGGGAGTCACAATGAACGATGATGCGAAATTCGAAACATAAAATCAGATAGCAATAAACAAAGCAAAAAGAGTCGCTGGACAGGTACTAAAGAACGTTCAAACGAAGGGACAAGAGAGTAATGATTAGGGAAGGGTTCTGATTAATCAGTTAATCATTGTTTCTAATTTAATCATTAATTAATCAACAAATATTTTTAGAAAATGATGTGAAATGATTAATTTTCCTCAGAATTTCACCAGCATTTTACCTTAAATTTTCTAAGTATCATTTGAATTTGGCACCTTTTTTGCATGTATAAACTGTCTAATCCGCCCATGCCTCATTTCTTGAACTAAAGCAAACTAAATGTTTGAGCAAAATGTTTTCTTCGGTCTTATCTCACGCAACAGAAACAATAAAGCTATTTTTATTTTCAGAAGTGTTTAATTTTTAATAATTTTAATCAGTTAATCATTGATTATTAGAAAATTTCATCATTCATCACTTTTTCCTAAAAATGATTAATTAACCATGCCCTAATAACGATTCCCCTGTTGAAAACACTGATCATACCAAAACTTGAATATTGCTCAGTCTTGACGTCCCATATAAAAAGGAAGAAACTAATAAGCTAGAAGAAACTCAGAGACATTCCACAGCTAAGATTGATGGCTGTAAAGATCAACTACTGGGAAAGACTACGTAAACTAAATCTGTACTCCCTGGAGAGAAGAAGAGAGAGGTACACCATAATCTACGAGTACATATGGAAAATGATCGAAAAACTGGTACCAAACCTCAAACTAAACCCAATTACCATCCAAACAACGCTGGAAAGTAGGAAAGACAGAATGTGTAGTGCTCCCAAATTAAAGATCAGACAAGGGACTTCTTCAACATTGAAGGAAAACAGCTTGGTTGTCAGAGGGCCAAAACTCTTTAACCAGCTTCCAAAAGACCTCAGAAACGTTACAGGGTCAAAGTTGAAGTCTTCAAAAGAAAACTAGATGCCTGGCTCAGGACTGTACCAGATGAACCGGGTGTACCAAGCTATGTGCGTGGAGAGAGCAAAAGAGCAACTCGCTCCTCCACCAAGCCAGGCCTAGAGGCGGAACCACCAGCTTGACCTTTGTGTGAAGAGAGACCAACGCACGGACCTGTAACGAGGTTAACTAGGTATATATATTATATATATATATATATATATATATATATATATATATATATATATATATATATGAATTAATTGGTTTTTATAGGCATATAAAATTACCGTTTTATCATCATTATTATTAATATTATTATTATTATTATTATTATTATTATTTTTTTATTATTATTTTAATAATGACAATGTACATAAAATTAGACATGACACAAGTTCTTCCTTTGAACATGTCGCCTCTAACTGTGACATGAAAGCTGTAGTAAGTTTTCTGTCAACATGTTTCCTTAAAAGAAATGGTTTCATGTCTAATTCATGTTGAGACTTGAATTAACACACAAATGTAACTCAGTAGGAAAGAATACCTCTAAATAATCCTAATTAGTCTCTCTCTCTCTCTCTCTCTCTCGTCGGTATGGCCGCAAGGCCTTTTGAGGTACTTCTTTTCCTTGTAACTCCTTGTAACTCTGTATGTCCTGAGAAGAAAGATATTATTTTAACAAGTTAATAATATTTTATAATTATTTTTGGTCTAAGTTTGACACTTGCTGATCTTGTAAATAACATTAACATATATATTACTTTGAATCATTATTTCTACCATCTGTTACGCTTCATTTCGGAAATTCACCTCCTGTATAACGTACCAGAACGTTTACCAAATGCCATCAAAGAATATATTTCATGCCCCATATACCCTGCATACATGTTCATAGATAAAGAGTACAGCTGGCTATGGATGAAGTTCGATTAGATTAGGTTAAGTTAATATTATAGGTTAAATATACATTATACAATGTTAAAGTTAGATTACGTTAATTTAGGTGCATGATAGTTATGTTAACAACAACTGCATCGATATATATAAATATGTGTATGTTACAGTCAATGTGTGAAACCAGTCATTTTACGTAATGCCTAAAAATTTCAGGTATTTCGGTAATACTTGTGATCCTTAAACATAGCTAATACGCATTACCAACCTAACCTAACCTAACCTAACCTTCACAAAGTCATTAATCGCTTAATTGAATTATACGAAATGCCTGAAACATTTAGGCATTACGTGAAATGACTGGTTTCACACATCGACTGTAACATTTTATATATATATATATATATATATATCGTAAAGAACGACGCTTGTATAGGAGATATTCCGCGCAAGACGAGAGAGAGAGAACGAAACAAATGAAAAAATGAGGTAACCACCCGGGAATCGAACCCGGGATCTTCCGATTGCCGGTCAGATGCGATACCATTACACCATGGGCCTCACTCTTCCAAATGCCGTAATTCTTCTACATACTCGCAGAAACCAATGCCCCAAGGGGCACCTCCCGCATGCCGTAACATTATATACATTCAACTGCAAAGAACACGCAGTATAAATAACGTAAAGAACGACGCTTGTATAGGAGATATTCCGCGCAAGACGAGAGAGAGAGAACGAGTATGTAGAAGAATTACGGCATTTGGAAGAGTGAGGCCCATGGTGTAATGGTATCGCATCTGACCGGCAATCGGAAGATCCCGGGTTCGATTCCGGGTGGTTACCTCATTTTTTCATTTGTTTCGTTCTCTCTCTCTCGTCTTGCGCGGAATATCTCCTATACAAGCGTCGTTCTTTACGTTATTTATACTGCGTGTTCTTTGCAGTTGAATGTATATAATGTTACGGCATGCGGGAGGTGCCCCCTTGGGGCATTGGTTTCTGCGAGTATGTAGAAGAATTACGGCATTTGGAAAGTGAGGTCCATGGTGTAATGGTATCGCATCTGACCGGCAATCAGAAGATCCCGGGTTCGATTCCCGGGTGGTTACCTCATTTTTTCATTTGTTTCGTTCTCTCTCTCTCGTCTTACGCGGAATACTCCTATACAAGCGTCGTTCTTTACGTTATTTATACTGCGTGTTCTTTGCAGTTGAATGTGTATATATATATATATATATATATATATATATATATATATATGAGAGAGTGTGAGAGAGAGAGAGAGAGAGAGAGAGAGAGAGAGAGAGAGAGAGAGAGAGAGAGAGAGAGGAGTGCCGTGCAAAATTCAGAGATGATCGAGCCGTTTATCATAGAATTAGCGATATGGATTCAGTAAAGTAATTTTACAGATTATAAATCATTCTTTGTTGAAATAAGATCCAGACTATGAATATCCTTGAAAGAACGTTTCTAGGAATAGAATGTAATTGTGTCCTTAATGTATCTACTCTAAGTCAAATTTTAGGAAAGCTCATTCAAACTTTCCGTCGGGTTTTGCGTTGTTCAGTGCGTGCTGAAGTTCACAATCAGGTGGTTTTTAAGGACGTTCATCAATTATTTCTGTTGGAAAAGTATGGAAACAGACCTTTAAATGCTGATAAAGGCCACTATTTTACCCTATGAAATAGTAGGTCCAATTTTCTTGCTGTTGAATTTAAGTCACTCGTTTTTCTTTCTCCACGTGTGAATTGTGGCTCCAAAGCGCGCTATTTCGCATGAAGTCAATCGTACTGTAATAGTGTCATACAAAAGTAGCTACAGTCAAGACAGTTCAAGACCTAATCAAGGCATAGAATGAAATTGGCACCACTGAAGATATGAGTAGACGTGGAAGACCATTAAAGCTATCCCAATCTGATATTGAACACCAATCTGATATTGAACATCAAATGGCAGACGTAAGTCCAGTAGCTACCTTGCAGCAAAACTACATTCGTCAAAATTCATTCCTCTACAATCAGACACACATGTGGAAGGAAGGGTTAAAAGTGTGCATTGCAGTAAAAACAACCTTTAGCTGTATTGAAAATGACGCGAAGGTAGAAAAAGGTATAATCAAAATTCAACAGCAAAAACAATGGATCTATTAGTTTATATAGTAAAATATTGGCTTTCATCAGCGTTTAAAGGTTTGCTTCTACACTTTTCCCACATCATATTGATGAACTTACTTAAAAAATACTTGATTGTGAACCTCAGCACGCACTGAACAATATAAAACCTGATAGGGAATTCGAGTACGCTTTCCTGAAATTTTACTGAAAACCCAGCACTTTATCATACTGTATGATACTGTTTGTTGAGTGTAAATAGTGTATATTATCAGCTTAAGTTATGTACAGGGTGGCCAAAAAGTCTGGGCACCCCTTCAAATTACAGGGTGGGAGAAAAGTCTTTAAGGATTTTATGCATGCAAATAATTTTTTAATAATAAATAAATTCCAATGATATCACTGCAGTGTATGCGATACTTTTCAAAGCAACTATACAAAACCAGAAATGACCCTAGGCTAGAATAGGAAGGCCCTAGGGCCTAGACCCTACCCTAGTCAGCGCCATGTCAGTAAGGATGGAATACAGCAATCTTGTATCGTGGGCTATTTCTTATAATAAAGGTGAAGAAATGCAACCACTCTTCTATACTGGAAGCTCAAACTTTTGGAAACAGGGAGCCTGGTAAAAGATTGTTCAAGAAGCGGAAGGCCAGTAACGGCGACAGGAGACAACAAACAAAAAAGTCCTCTTCAGTTTTCAAATCGATTCAACAACTTCAACGAGAAAAGTCGCAGAGGAATTGGGTATTTCTAAATTTTCAGAAGCAAAATTATTGAAATCCCAAAGGTACCACGATTACAAACCCATTTACTCTCAATTCATATACGACGATGATTCTGATAGACGGCTGCAGTTTGCTGAAACAATGCAATAAAAGTTCAACAGTGATCCAGATTTCCTTGGAAAGATCAAATTTTCAAATGAATGTGTCTGCGGTTTAACGAGTAAAGAAAACGTTTAAACACAACTTTCACTACAGGACGAAAAAAAATCCCAAAAATACGATTGGGTAAACTCGTTAAAACAGCTACACTAACAGTTTGGGAGGCGTGCATTGGTTATTGAGACTTTGATATATCGAAAGATAAGATGGATGGAAAACGCTATTACCAGGTATTGAGAGACAAAGTTTTGCCACAGTTTACTAATGACGTTGGCAGGAATTGGTTTTATCAACATGATGGAGGGCCATCACATTACTCTGGAGCTGTCCGTGAGATTCTGGACACAAACAATGAAGGAAGATGGCCAGCCAGATCATCTAATTTAACCCCATGTGATTTCTGGCTTTGGGCTTATTTACGTGACAACCACTACACTCCTGGTTTCATCTATCCACATGTGAATGCTCTTGGCCGCAGAATAGATAAACAACTGAAAAGGATCCCACTCGATTTGTTCAGAAGAACAATGAATAATTTCACAGAGAGAATCCACAAACGTATCAAAGCGGATGAAGAACTCTTTGAAGATTAAATTACAATTTAACAAAATATTTGTATGAATAAAATTCTTATAGACTTTTTGTTTGATTTGTTTCATCATTTGAACACTTATCTGTATAATGTCGTTAACTAAACAATTGTACGTATAAAATCCTTAAAGACTTTTCTCCCACCCTATATTTACATGTCTAATTTTTCGCATTTTAGTCATTTTTTGTTAAATTAAAAATTAAATGTTAAAAATGTGAATATGCAATAAATTCTTTCATGTATACCATCTTATTTTGATCGGGTACCCAGACTTTTTACCCACCCTGTAGACTAATTTCGTAGCTCTGTAAATGGTTGTATGTTGATTGGCTGACTTAGAGATTGGCAGTTTACACAATTTTATTATAAAATATAGCTCATGAGTTGGGTAACCTCGATAGGCCCCAGTGGCTTCATGCTTTCTAAATGAAATGTAATGTAATGATAAAGTGCTGGATGGTCTCTGACATTTGCACGGTACTATATATACAGGGTGTCCCATAAGTCCGGCATCATAGGAGAAATTCATATTTTTCATTTCTACAAACCATAATTCTATTTTTCTTATGCTCGGGATGCCAATTCCCGTCCACCATTCTGTTCAGTGACGAGGCTGTTTTTTATGGAAATGGTGAGGTAAATCGACAGAACACCCCGCTACTGGTCTCAAAAAACCTCACTGGTATACCTCTTCAAAGGAACAAGGTGCATCTCGGTGATGGTATGGTGGCATTTGGAAGGATCGCATCATAGGCCCCCTCTTTTTCGATGAACATGTCACTGGAGGCACCTACTTACGTATGCTCAAGGAAGAAGCATTTCCCAGTGTCTTGAACGAAGAAGGAAATTTCCCAACATGGTTTCCAGCAAGACGGCGCTCCTGCACATTACAGCACCCAAGTAAGGGAATACCTGTACCAACCAATTCCCTGGTCTTTGGATAGGACGTCGAGGGCCTGTGGAATGGCCAGCTAGAAGCCCGGATCTCACACCACTAGATTTTTATCTTTGGGCCACTTGAAAGCTCTGGTATACGCAGAGAAATTAGGAGTGTTGAACATTTGCGGCAGCGCATTATTGGGGCATGTAACACCATTACTCCTGACATCATTCACCGTGTGCTTGCTGGCTGGGTATCACGTCTGAATTTGTGTATTGAAACAATGGTGGACATATT
>JAJOZX010013962.1:32500-72813 GCA_023014485.1 Bathynomus jamesi | reverse complement strand
ATAATTGTTTGTTCATTAATAATAATACTTTACATGAAATGTGCATGACTGGGCTTATAAGCTACTTTATAAGATAATTTAATTGTAAATGCATAATTATTAGATGTAATATCCGCATAACATCCGCAGTCAGAAGTGCGGATGCGGGTGTAAAAATGATGCGGATGCGGATATCCGGTCCATCACTAATATATATACTGTATATATATGTTTTTATCACTTAATCAATGCCCAAAACATTCTAAGGTATAGCGTAAGCGGAAGTAAGAAGTTTAAATTTTTTTTACATAGGGCATCATTCCATTACGCCTACTTCAGAGTACTAGCGGCTCGCAGCATCATTACCAAGCAAACAGGTGGTCAGCGTAGTAATGAAGCGTTTCCGAACCAGCCTCCTGAAGATCTGCAATGCTTTCTCCCGGATGATGGTTCCACTGATCGGTGCATGACGTTGTTTCTGGTCTTCAGTCCAGACAGTCAGCCCCTTCTCCATTTTTCCTGATAGGAGATACCTTACCCTCTTCTGGTGCGGATGCTGGTCTTATTCACACCAAACGACCACGCCACCGATGCTGCCGTTTCTTCTTCACTACGGACGCTGGACAGTATTGATTTTTGTCTCGAAACTGAAGTTCTTCCTGGATTTCATAGAGGTAGAAGCTTCTTCGCTAGCCATAGAAGGTCGCTTCCTTGATGCCATAATTAAATGCAACAAACCCACACTGCAGTAACGGCGAAATGAATCGCAATGTAAGCGGCGCGCAGAACACTCGTGGAGAGATGCGTGCACAACCACGGCTGCGTGTGGGCGCTGGGTGAAATGCTTTCTAACACGTTAACTGAAATACTGGTCACACTTTTAAGTGTTATATATAAATCGCACTTTCTAAGACGCTGTTATAAGAGGGTTTACTGTATATAGCGAAAAAAATAAATATTCCTTGGGTTACTGGGAACACTTAAAATGGGTTATCGGGTAAAATGAATTCTTATTTCTCATAGGCCTCATGTTATAAATGCGCGTTACGTTCTTGCGGCGCGTAGCCACCCAGGAAACATTGTAATAAGTCAATTTAACCATAAAAACAAAGTCAAATAGTAATAAACGTGCATCGAATCAATTGTTCAATAATATAAACCTCTTACGCACTTCCAGTTTAACTTCTGAAGGTGATGGCTTTACGTTGCGGAGCGCGTAATATCGGTTTATATAGCGTGATGGCTTTAGGTTGCGGAGCGCGTAATATCGGTTTATATAGCGTGATGGCTTTAGGTTGCGGAGCGCGTAATATCGGTTTATATAGCGTGATGGCTTTAGGTTGCGGAGCGCGTAATATCGGTTTATATAGCGTGTGAAATGAATTCGTTCCCTAAATAATTTAGTGTGTTATAGCGATTCCGCGTAAAACGGTACCGCGTATAACGAGACTAACCTGTATTTTGTTTAGTGACAATCATTTCGCACATGTCTGTGACGTACGTTTCCACGTCCTAAGAATACATGAAGTCAATGGAAATAAAGGAGCGTGATTAGTCGCAAAAGAATAACATGGTACAAGATGGCGCCGCCCAAGCGCATAATAGTATAGAATGTTGCGTAGTAAACAATGGTGCAGTCACGTAACGCCCCTTGAACAGAGGTGAAGATCCTATAAAACTTAGGCGAGATGCGCGGAACAAAATGAAAAGCATGACGTCATGCCTCTAAAAAATTCTTGAATGTTCTGATTTTTAAATTATGACTTATGTTATAATTTATTATTAATTACAAAAATAAAATTTTTACACACTCAACACTACTTATAAATGATGGAAATAAAATGAGTTCGATCCAGGTCTCTCAAGTTTATTTTAATGATTGTTTTGTATTTATACTGTATATTTAATTTTTAATTTAGACTAACTTCTTAAATTGAGACAGACTATGACTTCTTATATTAGAGTTAGAGAACAAACATATTTTTTTCAAATTTCACTCTAAAAAATTTAATAGTAATAATAAAAAAAAGGAGCAGTAGTACTAAGTAAATAGTTTACAATACAATGAAGCAAAAATTTTACAGAATAGAGAAAAGAACGCCAATTTTCTGCCTGAGAAAATCCATCGAAACAAGTGTTCAGTCCGTTTTATATGCCGCCCCCTCCCCCCCGCGAAAATGCCTGTCTTAAATTCCATATGGTAGAGTTAGTAGTTTAAGAATAAATGGTAGTTGTGAATTGAATTCTAGTAAGGGTAAAGCAATTATTTGTTCAACCATTAAAAGGGTTGAACTTGCTTCGACAAATCGGAGGACTAAATCTGTAATTGTTGCATTTTTCTCATGCAGGAAGAAGGGGTCGAGGGCGAGCACCCGCAAAAATGCCCCTATATAAGGAAGAGAGAACCGAAATCGAGGTCATGATGCCATTTTTTTTTAAAGACTGTGTCCTGTGTAAAATGCATGTATGTGTATTGAAGAATAAAGGGAGAAGTGTGTTTTTGAGAGCATGCTGGACTGCTCAGAGTAGATGAGACACGGAAAAAGATCAGCTAAAGAGAACAGTGACAGGAGAAACAGGAGTTCCAGCACGCCCTGTCTCCTGCCTTAACGTCCCCTCCGGAGTACTTATTATTTTCCCTAAAATCCTGAATTCTTTTCGGTCTTCATCAAAGATAGTTCTAATAAATTTTACCAAGTTACATTCTTGAAGTATAAATTGCTGAAATTAAAGTGCTAAATTAACAAAATTAAACTCTATCAAATAGTGTATCTAAAAAATATACGAAGCAAAAAGTAATTCGAAATGTAAAGTTAATTGCTAATGGTGAAATTTTTATTGTTTTTATCCATTTGTCTTATATGGCCTGAATGGATATATTTATTTGTTTTAACCTGTGGGCAGAACATATAATGTACAGGGTGTCCATACTGTCTTGTCACTCCAATAAAATACTAACTGATTTTCGTTTTTCTTTCAGACCCATTTGAAATGTGTGATAGCAGCAACTATACGATTGAACAACGCGTATTAGCTAGTAACTGGGTCCATGAGCGACCACGTAATGGCAAAACCATTGAAAATATTCGTATAGACTTCCAGGACTGATTCAATGGTGCAGCTCCTCCAAAACGGAGCTGCACGATTAAATCGGTCCTGGAAGTCTGCACGAATATTTTCAATGGTTTTGCCATTACGTGGTCGCTCATGGACCCATATACTAGCTTAATACGCGTTGTTCAATCGTATAGTTGCAGTTATCACACATTTCAAATGAGTCTAAAAGAAAAACGAAAATCAGTTAGTGTTTTGCTGGGGTGACAAGTTATTGTAGACACCCTGTATGTGTCAAGAATTATTCCTTATTAAAAACTGAATATTATATTCGAACAGTCATTTTAGTAAAATGTGTGTTTATTCAGCAGTTCTATGCATCAATTTGAATATTTTTACGAAGTGAATAAAATGCTTTCTTGTAATCGGTAAGTTAAAAGCAACATCAACATGATATCAATCTACAAAGGTTAATTTACGCAGGAATAATTTACCGAAACTAAACTGTGACAGCGCTCATGCTGGGGTTTACGATTGGCGGATGGTCTTTGAAAGCGACAACGACTTTGCAATGCTGCCTCAACTCGGCATGCTCTAAACTTAGAAAGGAGAAACAAACTCTTGCATCGTGATTAAGCTGAATAAACACTTGGAATAAACGCACTTTCATTTCCATTCCACGCGTCTGGGAAGTAGGAAGAGGATGCCGAAACACTCTTTAAATTGTCTATATACATGGTTTTTAGCACTTTTTTTTTTAATTAAAAGAGTTCTATGTCGATTCACTGATTTTTGAAAGCACTGCACACGCGCACACGCACACACGCACACACGCACACACGCACACACGCACATTATACTTTAAATACAGAAAATCGATAATGATAATGAAAAAGTTTTTATGAATTAATACTTTCTTCTTGAATGAATCATTAGAAAGCGGTTATTTCTTTACGTTTCGTGGAATTAATTTTATAGACGAGATAAAGGAAAGCCCCCCTTCTACCTTTAACCTTTACCTTCGTTTTATTGCCAATTCAGATTGGCTATTTCCTCTCGTCGGTCTTGCAAGAGAATATTTAAAGTACTTAAATCCAAGGTTTGATTTGAGCCCAGTGAAACTCTCAATTTCAAGAACACACACACACACACACACACACACACACACACACACACACACCACACACATGGAATTGGATTCCGTGTGTAAAGTTTTCTCAATGTAATGGCGACCTGAAGTTAAGTGAGTATTCTAAATTACAAGGAATTGAAATAAGAGAAACCACAATAACAAATCGATTTATAAGAAGCATAAGCCTTTGGTCTATTTTAAGGCCTTTATCTTCGCATCTTATGAAGACCTTAGAATAGTCCGAAAGTTTGTGTTTCTAATACATCAACTTCTTATTGTGGCCTTTTTCCCTCGAGACCAATGTTCCCTCTAAGGTATGCGCGTGTGCGCGCGCACACGCGTTGTGAAACCCGCGCGCACAGCAAAATAAAATGCGCACAGGCTCAAGCGTATCATGAGTCACGACAGTAAATGAAGTAATTTAAAAAATATACTGTATATATATATATCGGGGAACTTTCCTAGCATCTAGTGTGGACTGTGAGCGTGACTTCAGTTTAATGAATTCTATAAAGAACAAATTAAGAAACCGCTTGAATGAAAATCACTTGGACATGCTCAAATTGCTCATGCGAATTAAAAGTTACCTGAATGATGACGGATGTATTAATCTTCATAGAGTTTATTTGGAATGGGCAAATGCTAAAGATCGTTGGGAGAAATCATAATCATACTTAAATGAAAGGCACTTTCATTTAATGTTATTTTGATTATATTTTATTGAATTTTATTATTTTTTATTTTATTCCTATTTTGTGAATGGATAAAATCATGTATTAATCTTGATAATCTATTTTAAATTGCTAAATGCTAAAAATTGTTTTGAGAAATGATAACTAAAATAGTCATTTTCAATTAATGTTATTTTTATTTTATTTCTTTATTTTGTTGAATTTTATTTCACTATTTTTTTTTATTCAGATTTTTAGAGTGGATAAAATGTTTTCTTTTTTAAGAATATATAATAATGTAAACAGTTTTTTAATATTCATTTAATATTACCGTAATGATCAAGCTATCACCTCATGAAAATAATATTTATTAAGTATTTAATAGTTATATATATTTAATTTTGAAGATAATAGCGCTCAGAAAAGTTTGGACAATTTTTCACCATGAATCTAAAGTATACACAACGAAAATTTTTTGCGCACACGGACTAAAAAAAATTAGAGGGAACATTGCTCGAGACATAAAGCAAACCATTCATTCTTCCCTTTTTTATCAGCGTGAATTCACGCAGGAATTGTACATTAGTTATACATGTATATTATATGTGCGTTTGTGCCATTTTATATATTTTGTATACACTTGTATAGATTCAAGTTGTGTATAAATATATATATATCTTGAAGCTATGTAAGTGTATATTATATAAATATAATACATCTATATATATAATAAATTATATATATATATCGATATATATATATATATATATATATATATATATCGGGGTGGTTGGATGTAGGTAGCGGGGTCCCACAGGGTTTAGTGTTAGGCCCATTGCTATTCGTAATTTACATTAACGACATACAGTAGATGTAGGATTGACTAAGTAACGTGTCAAAATTCGCGGACGATACTAAAATAGGCGGTAAGGTTGTTAATGAGGACGAAAGAAATAGGCTCCAAGACGATGTAAATAGGATTATGGAGTGGACGGATAAGTGGCAGATGCAATTTAACATAGACAAATGTAAAGTTTTGCATATAGGTTCTCGTAACAATAATTACACGTACACGATGGATGGTAGAGTTAGCGAGCGTTGACGAGGAAGTAGATTTAGGCGTACGCGTATCTAAGGATTTAAAGGTTAGGAACCAGTGCCTGGAGTCTTGCGCAAAAGCTAATAGGATGTTAGGCTTCATAGCACGTAATTTCGAATTTAAATTGAAGGATATTATATTGCCCCTTACAAGTCCCTAGTCAGGCAGGCCTCATTTAGAATATGCCGTTCAGTTTTGGTGCCCATATTTGCGTGAGGATATTGATAGGTTAGAAAGGGTTCAGCGTCGTGCCACGAAACTAATTCTGTCATTGCGCAACAAGCCTTATGAAGATAGGATAAAAGAGTTAGACTTGCATTCACTCGAAACTAGGAGATTAAGGGGGAGCTTATTGAAGTTTTCAAAATCGTTAATAACATCGATAACGTAAATTTTGACAAACTGTTCACTTCTGATAATAGCAATACTCGTAATAACGGATTTAAGTTGCGTGGCAGATGTTTCATTACTAATATCGCTAAAAACTTCTTTACGTTTAAAGTAATTGATAAATGGAATAATCTTCCGCGCAGTCGTTAACTCTACCAGCGTTAATGTTTAAAAACCGTTTAGATAGGCATTTTAAAAATATTAACGTTGTTTAAAATAAAAAAACAATTAGTAACAGGAGCTCTGGGGGGGGGAGGGTCGAGGATGAGTTGTTGACGATTGATGCCAGCAATAAAATTTTTAAAAAAAATTAGACTAACAAGAACGTAGATGTAGCTCGTAGAGTAAACTAACCCACTTTTTGTTTAACTTTACCTACTTTTTTTATTTTCTTATCCTCTCCTTACTTGCATGTCTGTAGTTTGCATGGTATGACTGAGAGTTAAGACTGTGTTTGCATGGTTTGTAAGCGTTCTTATTTTACTTCTTTTCATCTTTCACCCCTTTCCTATTCTCTCCGACTATTTTTCTGACTTGTCGGCAGTGGCCGGCGGATGATGATGGTGAGTCTTTTCTCTTTTTATGAATGAATGTTAACCCATGAGTGATAGGTGTTGCTACTTATTTAACCCCTTATTTTCTTCTCTTAACCCCCTACTCTTTCCTTTCTCTCGGACTAACCTTAGAGTGGATCTTAGGGTCTTTGTTAGCCTTAGCTTCTGTAGATCTGTAGATCACACGTCCAAGGATGTAGGAAAACTGACATAAGTGCAGGTCGATTGTGTGATAATTCATAGATGTGTAAAACGCGTATCCCCTGTCGCAGGTTTATTTAAGGTGGAGGAGGGGTGTAACGCTACTTCTTTAGACTCGACAATGGTCTCCAAGATTGCTGGGAATCATTCCGAGTAGGGGGACTTATTGCAGTTAAAGCACAAGCACAATACTATAATGGAGAAACTAATGAAAAAATCTCAAGGAGTCTTCATTTATTAGATGGGTGCACGAATAGACATCCCGTTGAGAAAGGCATCTTGCCGCTGTGGGCAAAGGAATGAATTTTAATGTTTCATACTTAAAGATTTACAGTAACTGGGCATTTGGCAACTATGAGTCTTGAAACAGCGCCTCTAGTGGCAATCTTTTTCTTATTAATTACAATTTTTAATAACTTATTAAAATGCAATACACTAGATAGAGAGATATAAATTAATACATAATTTAATTGTTAGAATTTAACCCTAAAAGGACGACGCTACATATTGGTAATCTTTCAAATACAACTTAATATAACTTAACCCTACAAACAATTCCGGCGTTAAAGGGTTAATACAAGTTATGGTGCATAAATATACTTTAATAAATGACAACATAATGGTTATAATTCTACCATAAACTGCAAACAACAGAGTTATCATGTTAAAACCGTTTTACTTTTTCCTCACTTTAAGAGAACATTATGATAAAAATAACGCAATACTCCGAAAGAAGTATTTAAGGTTTTTTGTGAGAATAATGTAATAAGGTTAGTAATATGACAGGAAAATGGTAGAGTGCAATTGCAATGTTCAAAATGTTGAACAATGTTGCAAGACTCCCCTCATTCCCCCTTGTTGCAAGACCCCACCCCTTCCCCCTTCCTGCAACCCCCACCCCCAGGGTGCCAAAAAGCCGCCACCAAACTAGGGGGAATGAACCTAACCTAAGAGGAGAGAGAGAGTTACAAGGAGTTACAAGGAAAAGTAGTACCTCAAAAGGCCTTGCGGGCCGTACCGAGGACGTACCAATCGCAACGCGTGCCAGAGAAAAATTCATACGCCCTCAAATAGTGTGCAAGATTCGGTCTAACCTTTCCTTGAATAGATGCACAGAACTGTTCACAACTTCTGAAAGTAGCCTGTTCCACGTGTCACAGATCTTATACTGTAAAGTAATTCCCCACACACTAGTCCTAAACCGTTTCAAATCCAACTTCCAACCATTGTTGCGAGTTGGGTTATCATTTAAACTAAACATGCTTCTAAAATTGATATTGTTGAACCCGCGTAAGAACTTGAAAACCTCGATCAGTTGACCGCGCAGCCTCCGAGTTTCCAGCGAAAACAAGTTCAGGGCGCCTAACCGTCGATTGTAGCCCATATGCCTAACGGAAGAGATTAACTTTGTGGCCCTCGCCTGCACTCGCTCCAGCCTCTCAATATATTTCCTGAGGGTGGGCGA
Organism: Bathynomus jamesi; assembly: GCA_023014485.1. NCBI lineage: Eukaryota > Metazoa > Arthropoda > Malacostraca > Isopoda > Cirolanidae > Bathynomus > Bathynomus jamesi. The sequence continues at coordinate 64,268 of JAJOZX010013962.1, read as the reverse complement.
CCAGAACTGTACAGTATACTCCAGATGCGGCCGAACCAGAGAATTGTACAGAGAGAGCACAATCTCCTTGTTTCGAAATTGCTTCCTCATATAACCCAACAACTTCTGGGCTTTCTTTTCCACCTCTACGCACTGTTTCGTAAACTTAAGGTCGCTGCTGATTAGCACACCCAAGTCCTTTTCTAAATCAGTCACCTCGATATTGTTCCCCAACATCGAGTAGTCCGACTTGGAATTGGCGTAGCCAATGTGCATCACTTTGCATTTACCCAAGTTGAACGGCATTTGCCATTTTTCGGACCACACTCCTATCCTACCTAGGTCCGCACGCAGTTGCTCGATCGCTTCGGGCGTCCCAACATTGGCCCCAAGCTTGGTGTCATCAGCGAATTTGGCGATCCGACTGACGATGCCACCGTCGATATCATTTATGTAAATGATAAACAACAGTGGCCCCAAAACGGAACCCTGAGGAACCCCACTAGTGACTGAGGCCCAACCCGAACTAACCCCTTTAATTACAACCCTCTGCCGCCTATTCTTCAGCCAGTTTTCAATCCACCTACCTATTTCCCCACCGATACCCAGCGCGCGCACTTTCGCCATAAGCCGGCGGAGAGGTACCTCATCAAAGGCTTTCTGAAAGTCGAGAGAAAGTATATCAATCGCCCTACTCTTATCATACTCACTCAACATGACGTGGAAAAACTGGAGTAAGTTGGTGAGACACGACCTATGCCGTCTAAACCCATGTTGGGAGTCCCCAAGCAGCTTGTAGGAATCCAAATGGTCAACGATCCTATCAGCTATTATCCCTTCTAATAATTTACCTACAACTGAAGTGAGACTAATGGGACGATAGTTCCCTGGACTTTCGTGATCCCCTTTCTTAAAGATAGGGGTCACGTTGGCTTCCCTCCAGTCACCAGGCACCTGGCCCGTCTCCAACGATTTGTTGAAGACTGTAGCCAGGTGGGGAGCCACCTGGTCGCGCACTTCTCGCAACACTCTGGGGAGAAACTGGTCTGGCCCAGGAGCCTTAAACGCACTCAGTTTGTCTATTCTATCGGGAACGACTGTCGCAGTACATCGAACACTATCCAGGCCAGCACCTTCGTGCCTGACGCCTGGCTCGGGGATGACGCGGGTGTCCTCCCTGGTGAACACTCCCGAAAGTACTCATTAAGCACATTGGCGATGTCCGCGTCGGACGTGCGCAGAACGCCGCTTCGGTCCTTTACCGGACCTATCATGCTTCTAATGGCCTTTCTACTATTAACATAACTGAAGAACTCGAGAGAGAATTTTTGTCACAGAAAGCATGCGGTCAGTTAGAAAGTGGGACATCCACATTCCTACATCTCTCGTTCGTAGCGGTGGAACAGCCTCCGGCAACTCGCCTGATTTTATTGTGTAAAATTTTCAAATACTAACCTGGCCTTCAATGTTATTCCGATGTCCGCCATTGAAGGCCCGGTTAGGTCAACTGTATGCCCTTGACAGTTGGCTAGGTTAAGTCGTGTTATTTTCGTTAAAACTAACGAAAATAACAACTTACAAGATCATTTTCCCAAAGGCAAAATAACGAAAATAACAACTTAACCTAACCAATTGTCAAGGGCATACAGTTGACCTAACCGGGCAAATGATCTTGTACGAAATGACTAAGGTGGAATTTCAGCCATTTCGTGTAATGGCTAAAGATTTTAGTCATTTTGCAAAATAACCAAGTGAAACAGCCATTTTGCGAAATGACTAAAAGTTTCGGCCATTACGCGAAATGGCTGGTTACACACTTTGATTTATTTATATATATATATATATATAATATATATATATATATATATATATATATATCGTTTAAAGTGTATGATTATTTTTGCTTGTATATTTATTTTCTATCATTTGTTTTTTCATTCAATATCTGTTGTCGGATTTTCTCATATTTATTTTTTTTCTCAGACAGTATGGATTTAGACGACGAGTTTTAATAAATAAATAATTAAAATAAATGGTGCTCTCTGGCAACCCTCTCTATATAAATAAGTAAATTCAATAACCGGCAACCGTTCCATATATAAATAAATAAATTCAATAACTGGCAACCCCCCTCTAAGCATTGAGAGCATCTTTCTCTTACCCTTAATAAATAAATTAAAATAAACATCTGGCAACCCTCTATATATAAATCATTAAAATAAATAACTGGAACCCTCCGTATATAAATAAATTGCGCTATCTGGCAACCCCCGACCTTCTATATTACAGATGCTGGTACCCTAAGCTCGCATTATGCGTCTGGCTGGTGCCAGACGAAAACATGGTCTTAGGGTAGGATAGGTCTTAGGTTTGGTCTTAGGTTAGTTTAGGATAGGTCTTAGGTTAGGATACTCCTTTGGGGGGTTAGGCCGTCCCACATTCTCCCCCAAAGCTCCCCCCCTTCATGCAACTTGGGGGCTTCCCCATCACCTTATTGCATACCCCCTCCCCTTCATGCAACTTGGGGGCTACCCCCACCCCCTGTGTTGCATAACCCACTCCCCTTGTTGCATTACACCCTTTGCAACATCACCCCTCCCTTATGCACCATTACTCCCCTTTGCAACATTACTACTCCCTCTCGCAACGTGCTCTCTGACAACCCTCTATATATAAATAAGTAAATTCAATAACCGGCAACCGTTCCATATATAAATAAATAAATTCAATAACTGGCAACCCCCCCTCTAAGCATTGAGAGCATCTTTCTCTTACCCTTAATAAATAAATTAAAATAAACACCTGCCAACCCTCTATATATAAATAATTAAAATAAATAATTAAAATAAATAACTGGAACCCTCCGTATATAAATAAATTGCGCTATCTGGCAACCCCCGACCTTCTATATTACAGATGCTGGTACCCTAAGCCAGGGTTGCCAGGTTTGGCTAATTTTAGCCAATTTGGCTAATTCCATTCATGGCTGGCTATAGATATTTGGAAAGTACTAGCCAACAACTTTTAGGCTAATTTTGGCTAATTGGGCCTATAACCAGAAATCTGACTGAAATTTATATCTCGTTTTATATTTCTTTATTTTTATTTTATATATCTTGTATTTTAATTTATATATATCATATACAGTGCGTTCGAAAAGTCTCTCCGCAGTCAACCAACGCTTTAAAAAAAGTGTTTGACGAGTGTAGACGAGTTGCTCCGTGCCGACAAAATGGTGGAAAACACTTTCAACACGTGTGACGTGCCGTAAAATCAAAAGGTTACGTAATAAAATCACTAAATCATGGTTGAATGAAAACATGGTAGTTTTTCAATTTCCTACGCGTTTAACATAGCACTGCGGAGACACTTTTCGAACGCACTGTATAATTTATATCTTCATAGACCCTACGGGTTACGTATATTCTCTCTAATACCGCACTACTACAAACTCATTTTTTATTAAAAATCTATTAATTCTCTTAATTGTAACGATTTTTCCTTTTGGCGTAATAGTATAAAATCGTATAGATTTCTAAATATTTTTTATTTCGCCAAAATTACTGTAGATCTCTAAAAATTTATGTAGACCTGGCAATACCGCATCCGAGCCTGGCTGTGTCACCATTCTCTTTTGGGCAAAAGTTAGAATCTATGAAAATGCTTTAGAAGTAAAATGTTTCAAAGAACTCGCCCAAGTTGTACTTCATGCCATTTCTATTCCAATAAGCAATGCCTTTGTGGAACGCGTATTTTCCTTTGTGACAAATACTAAAAGTGAGAAGCGCAGTAAAATAAATGTAAATATATTAGAATCTATTTTATGAATACGATCTCATTTAACTGGATGGTAACTTTGCCCAGCACTAATGATGCTAATATCGGTGAGAAGGATGAACATATCTTGGAGAATATAGTTTCTACTGATTTTTAATTATTTATTGACGTAAGTTTTGTTTTCAGTTATTACTCTGTGTTTGTATGTTTGTAAATTTTAGTATACAATGTATATATTTATTTAGTCTAGTAAACAGGTTATATATATAAATAATAGGCTATACTGTAATTGGCTAAATTTGGCTAATTTAAAAGAGCAGTGTGGCTAATTTTACTTGAACCAACCTGGCAACCCTGCCCTAAGCTCGCATTATGCGTCTGGCTGGTGCCAGACGAAAACATGGTCTTAGGGTAGGATAGGTCTTAGGTTAGGTCTTAGGTTAGTTTAGGATAGGTCTTAGGTTAAGATACTCCTTTGGGGGGTTAGGCCGTCCCACCTTCTCCCCCAAAGCTTCCCCCCTTCATGCAACTTGGGGGGCTTCCCCTACACCTTATTGCATACCCCCTTCCCTTCATGCAACTTGGGGGCTACCCCCATCCCCTGTGTTGCATAACCCACTCCCCTTGCTGCATTACACCCTTTGCAACATCACCCCTCCCTTATGCACCATTACTCCCCTTTGCAACATTACTACTCCCTCTCGTAACGTTACCCCCTATCTCTTTGCAACATTGATCAACATTTGCTACATTGCAATTGCATTCTCCCATTTTGCGCCCATGCTACTAAGGTTAGATAATTACTGCTTATAAATTAACCTACAAACAAAATTGATCATGCAAACAATGAATTGTACGTGTAAATACCAAACTTTTCGTTTCTGAAAGAATATTTTATAAATCCTTAAGTACATGAAATTTAAAACATATGCATGCTAAATACCCATGTAATTTAGGAAAAAGGACATGAATTCAATTGTCTATTTAATTCTGAATAAGTTCGGATAAAAATACCATATATGGGTTACCCAAAAACTATGAAAATAACTAATATAGAAATTACATTAAAATAAAAATATAGCCATGAGGATTCGGCTTTGTTCGTGGAGACGTTCGAAAAATGAGACGCTGAATCGAAATTATACAGTACTTTTGTATAAAACAGGAAAACTCCGTTAGAATTAGATTGTTACATTATTTTACAAGTTTAATGGCATGTTAAAATTACACCTGAAAGGTTGATTATTCTTAAAAATAGGATGAATTAATTTAGGATAATCTAATTTGGGTATGTCAGTAAATCTTACGCCTGGCAGAGCGTGAATACAATACGCCGAATTCTGGAATAACTGATCATATAAAAATGAAATCGTATTAAAGCAGAGAACGAGAATGAAATTTATATAAAGTTACTCTTTACCTATTGCCAAATAACGTAACATAAAATTATGTTAGTTAAAGATGGGATTAATATCTTTATTATAAAAATATATATTCGAAGCGGAAGATGCCAACTGAAACAAATAAGAAATATGCACGAGCAGTGCCTCCTCTGATCGTGAAACGATAAAGTCATAAAAAGACTCCGTGTAAAAAGTGAAATAAAAGTCACAAATTTAACTAGTTCACCCTACAAGTCTTCCCTAAAGAGTATAGAAAACGGACTGAACGCGTAAATCACTCTTAAAGCGAATGTGTTGGCTAAAGAAATTGAAACGCAAAATAGTTTTCCCTTAAAAATTTAACGGAAGAAAACGAAGACACTCCGTATATTCTATTCGTGTCTAAATACTCGAAAACAGTGTACCCTACATTCTCCGTTTAGAAAACGGACAGAGTTCTGTGCATTCAGTAGAAATATAAAAGACACGTTATCATATAATGCAAAAGTTCTCAAGAGAATAATTACCACTGTCAAAAAGGACGTAGGTAAACAATGTAACTAATTATGCATTAAACATTATAAATGAAATGGTCAAATAACCAGATAGGATTCAAATAATTCTATGAAATTGTATTATGTACCTCGCTAATACGGTCAAAAGGCGGGTAGAGAAACAATTGTTACTCTAAAGATAAGTCGATCAAAATTGTAGTATGCATGCGTTCATTCATTTTTAATGGCCTTGCCTATCACAATATGGCTGTATTCAGTTAAATAACAACCACTTGTAGATTAAACTTGTATAACAGTCAAATTTAAATTGCTTATGCATTTTACTTAATTGTCTTATCATCAAGTGTCATTCTTCGACAAATTTTCATTATTGTGCTGTCAACAATTTTATTTTTGCATTGTAAGTGGTTTAGAAATTCTGTGATGAATATATTGTTTTTGTAATAGGCTTTTCAATTATCCCCCAACACGGATTGACAGAGAAATAAGAATATATAACAAGTGATATATATATAACCTTGTGTTAAATTTATATAATGTGGTTTAAAAGGAAACAGGCTAAAATAAAAGTATAAATCATACCTTTCCTCCTGGTGAAGTAGTGAGTTGGTTTCTTGTACTCTCCACTTCACATAGTCAGGTACGCCCGGCTCATCGGGGATTATTCTCAGCCAGGCGTCTAGTCTTCTTTTGAAGATGTCCACTATAACCCCACTCGTTTTCCTTAGGTCTTTGGGCAGCTGATTAAACAGTTTTGGTCCTATCACAACAAAATTATTTTCTTTCAGGATTAAGGATGTTCCCTGTCTAGCCTTTAACTTGGGAACACAACACAGTCTTCCTTTTCTACTTTCCACTATTGTTTGGGGAATTACAGGGTTCAGAGTAAGATTAGGGACTAGTTTCTCTATTATTTTCCAAGTGTAAATAATGGTGTATCTCTCTCTCCTCCTTTCCAGTGAATATAGGTTTAATTCGCGTAACCTTTCCCAGTAATTTAGTTCCTTGCACCCCTTGATCTTGGCTGTGAAGCTTCTCTGAATTCCTTCTAGATGTCCAATGTCTTTGTTTTTATATTGGCATGTTAGGACCGAGCAGTATTCCAATTTGGGTATGATTAGTGTTTTCAGTAGAGAAATCATTATATTCCTATCCCTTCGTTTAAAGGTTCTCAGTATCTGCCCAGTTACTCTCTTTGCTCTGTTTACTACTATCTTATTTTGTGTTTCATATTTCGCATCCACAGTCATTACAACCCCTAAGTTTTTTGCTTTAGAATTTCTCTGAATTTCCTGTCCATTTGGGGTATAATATTTCATGGATTTTAGGTCCTCACTTTTTCCGTACCGTAACAGCTGAAATTTCTGTATTAAACTTCATTTTGTTGTCTTCCGTCCACTTGTAGATTCTGTTCATATCGGTTTGTAGAGATCCTATATCTTCCGGGTTTCTTATTTTTCTACTGAGCTTTGTGTCACCGGCAAAGGATTTTTACTGTGCTGTCTCTGGTAACGTCCTCATCTATGTCAGTTTGTATGATTATGAATAGTGGAGCTAATACTGTTCCTTGTGGTACTGAGCTGAGGACCTCTAATTCTGATGAAGAGCTCTTTGTACTGTAACGACTTGGCGCTCACTAAGGAAATTATATATCCATTTTCCTACTCTTCCTGTTATTCCCATATACTTCATTTTATGTATTATGATTCCATGGTCACACTTGTCGAACGCTTTCTCAAAGTCTGTGTATATTACATCAGTTTTCATTACTTTTAAGTGCATCAATAATGTTGTTGTAGTGTTCCATTAGTTGTGATAGGCATGATCTGCCTGACGAAACCCATGTTGGTTATCATTTAATTTTTTCTGATTTTCCAAAAAGCCATAGATTTTCTGTCTAACTATTTTTTCAAATATTTTAGTGAGATGAGATGTAAGCGACACTTGCCTATAGTTTTTGACCTCGGATCGATCTCCTCCTTTATATATTGGAACTATGTTCGCGCTCTTCAGGATGCCCGGTATTTCTCCCGTGTCTAGTGATCGTCTCCATATCCAATATTGGGGCTCAAGCGATTGTATTCTTGCAGTTTTTGATCAGTGTGGCATTCCATTTGTCCTGTCCTGCCGCTGTGTGCTTTTAGTTTCCCTATAGCTTGTGTAATATCATTTGTCGTAAAGTCGAAGTCCGTTATACTTTCCCCTTGTAGTTCTTCAAAGAACGCATTTGTATCGCATATCAGTTTCTCAGTTTTTGGGATACTTTCAACCTTTCAAAGGTTCCGCGCGATGATTCCTCATTTCACGAAGGTTAGGCTTGTCGCCCCTCCTCTCGAGTTAGCCTGGTGAAGTAATGAGTAAATTCAGTAGATGTAAATATAAAATGGTGAAGTAGTGAGTGAATACAGTAGATGTACAAAATAAAACCACTTATTATAATAAAGGGAAACTCGATAACGAATAGACAGACATAACTGATAAAGGAGTGTAAGTTTATCGATAGATAAGTGCATGTGATGAGTAGGTTGAAAATAGTTTGTTTTTAGCACCATTACTATACGGTATTGTATTTGCCTTTAGTAGACATACACTATAGTCTGGCACAGTTCTTTAATTTCCAAACTGCCCTTCTTCGGTTTCTATCCTTCTATCTGTGCCTTCATCTCTAATTTCCTTTCTGGCCGATCTATAGCGTATAGATGCGGTTGTAGATGGACAGTGTTCTTCTCCTAAAGTTATTAATAGTGCTGTTCCTCAGGGCTCTGTCCTGTCACCCACTCTTTTCCTTTCATTTACCAATCATCTATTAAATCTCACTTCCTGTCCAACCACTTTTATGCCGATGATTCCATTCTTCACTTCTCCACCTGCTTCACAAAGCATCCCTTTCAACAGTCACTCTATGCTTCGCGTAGGACAACTATGGTGCACCCGACCTCTGATCTTTCTACTCTCTCTAATTGAGGTAGAGAGAACCTTGTATTGTGGCTTCCAGTGTCTCAAAAAGTCGGTTCCTTTAGCTCTCTACTCATCACAATCTTCCACACGACTATTCACTTTCTTCAACAATACACAATTCAATCCTTCCTCTTCTCTTAACATTCTTGGTGTTTTTTTTCCTCGTGATCTTTCCTGGAAAGATCACATATACTCTCTTTCCAAAACAACTTCTAAAAGGTTAGGTGTGCTGTACTGGTTCCTCAGTTTCTTCACCTCCACTCAGTTGCTGTCTGAGTGTACCCCTGTATGGAGTACGTTTGCCATGTTTGGGGTGGCTCAACCCACACAGCTGTTCTTGACCGGGTTGAATCAAAGGTTTTTCGTCCCATCACTTCCCCGCCTCTTACTGACTTTTTAATCTCTCTCTCTGCCGCAATGTTGTCTCGCTCTCTCTTTACTATCTCTATTATAACGGAAACTGCTCCTCTGAACCCTCTAACTGCATGCCTTCTTTAAGGAGAACACGTAGTACCAGACTTTCTCCATATGTCCAACTCTGTAAAGCAAGGGTTATTCGGTATTTTCAGTCTGGAACAATCTTTCTCAATCCATCTTTCCCTACTGTCTATGTATGATCTCCAATCTTTCAAACAAAACTTAAATTCACTTATATTTTATACGAAAGGAAAATCTAAATCAATGATCAAGAGAATATTTCCATAATAAAAATAGAATAAATTCAAATATTAAACATGACATTTACTATTATAAACAGTGTTAAATGGTAACAGTAACTGAATGAAGATTGTGAAAACAAAGTAGTAGTAGTTTACAATTAATTGGAAAGATTATAATTTCGAATAAATCAGTGAAGAGATGAAACGGCATTAAACAGAAGTACAAATTTCTCTATGTAAATTAATTAAATTCAATGAACACTATTTTAAAAAGATTATGAGAACGTAATTAACTATAAAATTACATAAAAGAGAGAATATTTATGTATTGCAACCGGGAAATACTTTTAAGATTCCAAACTAGAGACAAGTTATCTACAGAAGCTAAGGCTAACAAAGACCCTAAGATCCACTCTAAGGTTAGCCCGAGAGAAAGGAAAGAGTAGGGGGTTAAGAGAAGAGAATAAGGGGTTAAGTAAGGAGCAACACCTATCACTCGTGGGTTAACATTCATTCAGAAAAAGAGGAAAAAAGTCTCACCATCATCATCCGCCGGCCACTGCCGACAAGTCAGAAAAATAGTCGGAGAAAATAGGAGAGGGGTGAAAGATGAAAAGTAGTAAAATAAGAACGCTTACAAACCATGCAACACAGTCTTAACTCACTGTCATACCGTGCAAACTACAAACATGCAAGGAAAGAGAGTTACAGACATGCAAAGTAAGGAGATAAGAAAAAAAAAAAGTAGGTAAAATTATACAAAAAGTGGGTTAGTTTACGCTACGAGCTACATCTACGTTCGTGTTAGTCTAATTTTTTTTTTTTAATAATAATTTTATTGCTGGCATCACACGCTGGCATGTCACAAGCTGGCATTCATCGTCAACAGACTCATCCTCGAGCACCACCACCAGAGCTCCTGTTGCTAACTTTGTTTTTTTAAATTAAACAACGTTAATACTTTTAAAATGTCTGTCAAGACGGTTCTTAAACATATTAACGCTGGTAGAATGAACGACTGACGCGGGAAGATTATTCCATTTATCAATTACTTTAAACGTAAAGAAGTTTTTAGCGATATTAGTAATGAAACGTCTGCCACGCAACTTAAATCCGTTATTGCGAGTATTACTATTATCGAAAGTGAACAATTTGTCAAAATTTACGTTATCGATGTTATTAATGATTTTGAAAACTTCAATAAGCTCCCCCCTTAATCTTCTAGTTTCGAGTGAATACAAGTCTAACTCTTTAATCCTATCTTCATAAGGCTTATTGCACAATGACGGAATAAGTTTCGTGGCACGACGCTGAACCCTTTCTAACCTATCAATATCCTCACGCAAGTACGGGCACCAAAACTGAACGGCATATTCTAAATGAGGCCTGACTAGGGACTTGTAAAGGGGCAATATAATATCCTTCGATTTAAATTCGAAATTACGCGCTATGAAGCCTAACATCCTATTAGCAGCTACATTTATGTAGGAAGATGTATCACTACATAATATGTAAATAATTATAAATGGGTAAAAGTCAGAGTAGAATGTAATAGAGATTTATTTGAAACTGGAAATAAAAATATATTTGAACGGGATATCAATGGAGAGTTATTGGGATAACAGATGTGAGTACACACCAACTGTATCTGTGGCCAAAAGGGCATGTGAGGGAGATACTTCATTTTTGCGGAACAAAAACCAACATATGTGAACAAGCATCAATTTGTTGCAAAGGAGATGTGCCTAAAGGGGGCAATTGGTATGACTGTAACGGATGTAGTAGGATAATTACACTGGCCAACAAAATGAAACTTTTTTTTCTCATCACAAACATGATCACACGTTTCTTAATGCATTTTCCGCGCTGATTCCGAATCTGGTTTTACCTTTTTTCTAGCACGTATAGTTATATAGATACACTGGTTTTGATATTTTTAAGTTTTTGATATTGCTATAAGAAAATTTATGGATGTATAGATCACACTTAGGAATGCTAAACAACAAATACATCATATACCTTATTCAATGTACTTATAAATAAAGAATATATACATTATTTTATTAAAAGCGCTGAGAGAGTGATTTCCTTTTGTAAATTTGGCCTGGATTGTCACGATACAGCATCCAACAATGGTCCGCCATCATGCTTTCATTCCAATATCCTTGGTAGCGCTTCTCCATCATCTGAATATCTTGATGGAAGCTCTCTCTTTGCTCGTCACTCACTGCACCAAGGTTTTCAGGAAAGAAATCTAAGTGGGAATGCAGGAAGTGAATTTTTAACGACATTTGACACTCCATTTCTTTGAAGGCATCAAGGAGGTTCTTGACTCCATCCTTATACGCAGGTGATTTGTTGCTTCCAAGAAAGTTTTCACATATCCATTTGAACGCCAGCCAAGCCTTCAATTCCAGCGGACTTAGGACTTAGGACTTAGGACTTAGGACTTAGGACTTAGGACTTTTTCAAATTCAGTGTCATTGAAAACCTCCCTTATTTGTGGCTCAACAAAAATTCCTTCCTTCAATTTTGCTGCAGTAACCTTCGGAAATTTCCTTGAAAGGCATTGGAACCCTTCAGAATTGACTTTACCCATTGCTTTAACAAAATTCTTCATTAAACCAAGTTTAATGTGAAGAGGTGGCAGATAGATCTTTTGGGGATCCACTAAAGGGACAGACTGAACATTGCTTATCCCTGGGACATATGTATACCTAAGTGGCCAGTCACTTTTGGTGTAATGTTCTATAGTGGCGTGACTGTCCCACAGGCAAAGGAAACAACAAAATTTTGTGAATCCTCACTGCATACCCATAAGCATTCCTATAACTTTTAGATCTCCACAAACATTCCATTGATGACTGTCGTATTTGATTGCCTTAAGTAGTATATCCATATTGTCATATGTCTCTTTTAGATGGATGGAATGGGCAATGGGGATGGATGGCATTATATTACCATTATGCAAAAGAACTGCTTTCAGGCTTCTCTGCGACGAATCAATAAAGAGGCGCCACTCAGATGCCACATACGTCTGAGATATGGCTGTAAATAGTCCATTGATGTCATGGCAATAACAGAGAGGATCGTCTACTGAAAAGAATGCTGTTAATTCAAAATTCCGCTTTCGGTAGTAACTAATACGAACATTGTCCTCAAGTAAATTGTTCTCCTTTAGTCTTGAGGCGAGAAGCTCTGATTTCTCTTTAGACAGCGATAAGTCTCTAACAAGATCATTCAACTGTCCTTGGGTTAACTTTTTAGGCTCTAAATGTCTACCTTCAAAAGTGTACTCTGGTTCTGTAGATGGTCCGGAAAAGCCAGTTGCACCTTCATCACTTTCCATGTCATCTATGATAGAATCTAGCCTATCACTTGGGGGAATTGGAATGGGCAATGTTTCATCATGTTTTACTGGTCTACGTGCTGAATCCAAGTTTGGATATACAATCTGGTGTTTGTTCTTGGCAGAAAACCCCATTAAGTTCACACTACAAAAATAACAGTCTTCATGATGATCTCTCGGCTCCCTCCATATCATGGGTATGGCAAATGGCATTGAAGCTTTTTGTTAAGCCAATCACTAATCCATTTGAACAGCCAGAACAGATTTGATGTGGCGCCCATGGTTTATCTTGGTCACCTAGATGGCAACCAAAGTATAGCTTGTATATTTTCTTAATGTCGGTTGTAATACTTCGTCGCTGTGTTTTAGTTGTCAGCTGGCCGCATACGAAACAGAACTTGTCAAGGTCATTCTTACATTGTCGAGGCATGTTGACTGACCTGAGCAAACTATAAATTAAAAAAAAATGTACACCAACTTGACACAACAAGTTCTTGGACTGGACTGATCTTTTGACACACAAAGCACGGCGTTGTTGCCTGAATCACAATGCTGCTAGACGTAAAAGCTCACACCTGAAATACATAAGATGTACAGTGCCCGCGAAAAGTATCCGATCACTCAAGAAAATACAATATTTTCCCTTGATATTCAGAGACACATAATTCACTTTCTATTTGTTCTAGCGACATCTGGTAACTTTGAGGTTGCTCGCTGATATGAGAGCTATCCAACGCATTCTCAAATTAGTGTTCTGGTAGCCTTCGTTGCGGGTGGCTGTGTCTCAAAGTTGTCAGATTTCACTGTTTGTGTAAATTATTGATATTTTGTTATTTTTTACAGAAAGTGTGTGTAAATAAAATTTATATATAATGTGTGCTAAAAAACAACTTAAGAGTGATTGTCGAGGTGCTATTGTTGCTTTGCATACATGTGGGAAATCACAGAGACAGATAGCTAAGGAATTAAACATATCCCAAAGTACCGTTAATTTATGGGTTTCACGGGCTAAGAACAATGCCGGCCTAACCACGCCAGTCCCTAAAAAACGATCTGGCAGACCGAGAAAAACAAATTCACGAACAGACAAACTTATGAAACGTTTAGTATTGAAAAACCCAACAATAACTGCGAAAGAAATAAAATTTAATATGAATAATTTGTTATCTGGTGTTTCTGAACGAACTATCCAGGAGCGGCTCCAAAAAGAACTCGGATTACCATCTCGCCATGCTGCTAAGAAACCGTTCATTAATGAAAAAATGCGTAAAAAACGTGTCGCATTTTGTAAAAAATATATTCATTGGACTGTTGATGACTGGAAGAAGGTTTTATTTAGTGATGAGTCGACATTTTTGACATTCAGAAGTTGTCCAAAAAAGGTTCGCCGGCCCATTGGCTCAAATAGGATGGACCCTAAATACACCCTAAAGACAATGAAACACCCTCCAAGTGTGATGGTTTGGGGTTGTTTCGGTTACTATGGGCGTGGAAACCTATATTTTCTTCCGAAGAACACAACTATGAATGGTGCACGGTATTTAGCAATGCTACAGGATAAACTTCCAATGGCAATGGCAATCCAAAGGACAAAAACATACATGCATGATGGTGCACCATGTCACAGGGCCAAAATAGTGACAAAATGGATTACTGACAATAAATTTGATATTTTGGATTGGCCTGGTAATAGTCCAGATCTCAATCCGATAGAAAATATGTGGCTAATAATAAAAAATAAGGTTGAATGCCACGACACTGGCTCAGTCGAAAAATTACAAGAAGCCATCAAAAAGGTATGATGCAAGGAAATATCAGTGGAAGTTTGTCAAAACTTGATTAAATCCATGCCAAAACGTCTAGAACAAGTCATCCAAACCAAAGGACAGATGACAAAATACTAATATAAGGTTAGTATACATTTAAACATTGTTTTTTATGTAAAAAATACAAATTTCCAGGGTGATCGGATACTTTTCGCGGGCACTGTATAATTAAGATAATTGAAATAAATAAGATGAATAAACTAAAAAACACAATAAACACAATCAAATGTTGAAATATTAGTATTTTGCCTATTTAAAATGGTTAAATCTGTGGAGTTATATATATGCCTTCATCTTGAAAACTCTACGTGCTAGAAAAAACTGAATGCAGTTTTGGAATCGGCGTGAAAAATGCTATCCAGCCAGCACAAACTTTACTCTGATGAAAAATCTTTGTTGACCAGTGTTATTTTTGTGAGGTAATACTTTTAGCAGCTGGTATTTTGAAAACTTTAGGGGAGGGTGGGGTAAAACAGGGTAGCTAGTGCTAAACTGTTTGTAACCTATGTTTCTGCCTCAAAATATCTGATTTTTCTGTGCACACAAGCTTTATCTGTTTCACTTTAAATTACAGTGGTTGATTTGTTTTTATTGTTAACTGTTAGTGTACGAATTTGTTTTTCGCAAAGGAAGAAACAAACGCCTTTTACCCCACTGTTAGGGTAAAACGGGGGGTACATTTGTAAAATTGTAGTTAAAACAGGTGTTTACAGAAAAAAGAAATGTTTCGTATAATTTATTTCAAACTAATTAACATTACAGTGTCAAAAAAACCTTAATAGGCCTACGTGGAAGTAACCGGTCCTATAGTTAATTAGGCCAGCAGGCTGCTCGCAAATTTCACTAATAACTACAGTACCCTGTAATTACAGCCCCATCCAAAAATGATATATTTCCTACTGCGCACATAAAAACGTGTATTGCACAGGTTCCACCTCCATACCGACGACACGTGATTGAACAATTAGTAACTGCGTTCACAAGTATTCACAACTAGATAGAAGCCCCACCCTGCATTACTCTACCATCCCGTTTTACCCCTCTCCCCCCTATATATAGAAAATCTAGAAACAATTTTATTGTCTGAAGAAAAGATGTGTTAGTCCTAATTAGGTTAGGTTAGAATAGAGTAGATTAGCGAGTACTTCACTGTTTAATGACTTAACAAAATTAACCTTCGGGTCCTCATTTGCGTCCGAAACACTTATCACGCCTTTCTCGGTTCGATCATACTAATTAATGTCAGGTTAGGTTAAATTAGTTTTAGTTAATTGGATTTTTGGATATATGGATTTAAAAAAAAGAGAGCCCTTAATGCAGAGATCCGCAGATTGTGTGTGTGTTCTACTGAATCACGGCGACCTTGAAGATTCACACACAGCCTGTCACAACACGAACGTGCGTATCCTGACATTTGCGATATCGCGATAAATTACACTGGGGAACAAAAAAAATTTTTTTTTCTTGGTGCCTGAGATTTTAGACCTTATTCTGGATATTTTCATGCCACTGATTCAGAAAATATCATCCATTTTGTTCTAGCAGCCTCTAGTTTTTGAGATATTGCATACGTCATTACCTACTTTATTACCCTTCTGGAACGGTATTATGAGTTGCTCGTAAATCTAAATGCATATGTATAATTAAATTGTAGCTATGATTTTGCTGATGTTGCTGTTTTGCATGTGTATTGTACATGTACTAACGTGAATTCTTTCCTGTTACAGGTGTTGACATGGCTTCATCACGAAGAAAGTGTTTAAATCATCCAGATGTGTTTTGTTTTATCTGCGGAGAGTACACGTTCATTGAACAGAGAAAAACTATTACTGATTTTGTGAAAAAAGCTTATTTTGCCTATTTCAAAGTACAACTAGGGGACCAAGATAAGCCATGGGCTCCTCATGTTGTGTGTAAAACGTGTACGGAGCATCTGCGGCAATGGACCAACGGAAAGAGGAGGTGCCTGAAATTTGGTATACCAATGGTATGGAGAGAACAGAGAAACCACAGTGATGACTGTTACTTTTGTTTGGTGAATATAAAGGGCATCAATGGACGTAACCGGAGTAAATGGACGTATCCTGACACAGACTCAGCTAGACGGCCTGTTTCACATTCAGATGAGATACCTGTCCCATCATTCAGCCATCTTCCAGAGCTCCCTCAAGAAGATGATGAATCTGCTACTGACAAAGAAAGCATATGTGGGCAAAATGACAGTGATTTCGAAGGACCGTCATCAGTTGCAGAAGGTTTTAGTCGACACGAATTAAACGACCTCATAAGGGACTTAAGTCTTTCGAAGAAATCGTCTGAATTGTTAGCTTCCAGGCTGGGAGAAAAAAATTTACTGCTGTCGGGAACCAAAATCACGTTATATCGCGACAGAGAAAAGGATTTACTGCCCTTCTTCTCAAAAGAGAACGATTTAGTTTTCTGCAACAATGTGCGCGGATTGCTGATGAAAATGGGCATATCGGAATACACACCAAGTGAATGGCGGTTATTCATAGATAGCTCCAAACGGAGCCTAAAATGTGTTCTTCTACACAACGGCAACAGATACAGATCAATCCCAATTGGTCACTCAGTCGGTATGAGAGAAGAGCACGGGACAGTCGCCCTAGTCCTAGAAAAGATATCATACCGAGACCACCAATGGGTGATCTGTGTGGATCTGAAGATGGTGAATTTTCTCCTGGGCCAGCAGAGCGGGTACACCAAGTACCCGTGCTTTATATGTCTCTGGGACAGTAGAGCTAAAGATGAACACTGGGTGAGAAGACAGTGGCCTCTGAGAGAAAACATGGTGGTTGGAGAAAAAAATATCATCAAAGAAGCTTTGGTTGACAGAGAAAGGATCATATTGCCACCACTGCACATCAAACTAGGTTTGATGAAACAATTTATAAAGGCTTTGAACAGAGATGGGACGTGTTTTGGCTACATATGTAGAAAATTTCCTGCGCTGAGCATGGAAAAGCTGAAGGCAGGTATTTTCGATGGACCGCAAATCCGGGAACTCATGAAAGACCCGCGTTTCCAAGATTCAATGGACAACATTGAGGCACGTGCGTGGTCATCGTTTAGTATGGTTGTGAAGAATTTCCTTGGGAACTATAAGGCCGATAACTACGGTGAACTAGTGGAGAATATGCTCTCTTCTTTTTGTAAACTTGGCTGTAAAATGAGCATCAAACTGTATTACCTCCACAGTCATTTGGATCGTTTCCCAGATAACCTCGGTCGGTGATCTAAGCGAGGAACAGGGTGAACGATTTCACCAAGAACTAAGGACCATGGAAGAACGGTACCGCGGACGATGGGATACTCACATGATGGCAGATTACTGCTGGAGCATCCAACGCGAATGTCCTGGCACATCTCATCGCAAGAAATCTCAGAAACGCGGTTTATGTGAGATGTCTCAATGAAAGAACTTTTTTTGCCGTTCGTGTCTCAAGCTTGTTTGAATTTAAGAAATATTTTTCGTACCTTATGCTGGTTTGATGTTAATACACTATTTTTGCTGACATTCATCATACTTTTGTATTCAATTGACAAAAACAGTGATTGCTAGTCAGTAATTATATAATATTATATACATTATATAGAAATATATATAGATATATATCATATCTTGATAAGCAGAGCTGATGGAGAAAAACTAATGTCATTTTTAGAATCAGCGACCTCAATATACCCAGAAACAGGTCTAACATCTAAGTCACCAAAAGTTGTGTTCCCCAGTGTTATCTTTATAAATGCTATCTTTTATCATGATAAAAAGGGATATATGAGGGTAATTCAATAAGTATCTGCACTTTTTATTTTCACAATTTTATTTTCACATCTGATGGATTATAAACACATCACTTCTCAACATAGTCTCCCTGTTTCTCAATACATTTAGCCCAGCGATCTACAAGCTTCCTAATGCCATCACAAAAGAATGTGTTTGGCTGTGTGCGTAGCCAATGCACCGCCTCCTTCAGGTCATCATCGCCTTGGAATCGCTGACCTCTCGAAGCGTCTTTTATTGGTCCAAACGGGTAAATATCCGAAGGTGCCAGGTCTGGACTGTAGGCTGGATGGTTGAGAACTTCAAATTTAAGTTCTTGAAGGCATTTTCTAGTCTGTGCAGCGGTATGAGGGCGCGCATTGTCGTGTAACAGAATAATACTTTCCGACAATCTCCCTCTCCGTTTTGTGCGAATTGCTTACTTTAACTCATTCCGAAGCATGTCAGAATACGATGCACTTGTTACTGTAGTTCCACGCTCTTGGTAATGTTCAAGGATAGGGCCTCGTTTATCCCAAAACAGTGTTAGCATAACTTTACCTGCTAACGGCTGCGCTTTGAACTTTCTTGCAACGGGAGATGTTGGATTCTTCCATTGCATGCTCTTTCGTTTGCTTTCTGGTTCATAGTGATGGATCCAGATTTCATCTCCAGTGATAATGCGCTCCAAAAAGTTTTCACCTTCATTATGATACCGCGCCAAAAGACGAGAGCAGAAGTCCATACGATTACACTTGTGTTCTTCTGTCAACTGTTTGGGCACCCATCTTGCACAAACCTTGTGAAAGCTAAGAATGTCATGAACTATCGAATAGGCTGACCCTTGACTGATGTCTAATGAAGATGCAATTTCTTTTATTGTTAATCTTCTGTCATCGAAAATCATGGCTCTGGCTTCTTCCTGCTTGTTACCACTGCTTGACGTTGACGGTCATCCTGAGCGCTGAGCATCTGTCACACATGTCGACCTTCCTTGAACATTTGAATCCACTCGTACACACTTCGCCGTGGTAACGCATTATTCCCATACTGACACATAAACGCGTGTGAATTTCGGCTCCTTTCACACCTTCTGCCCACAAAAAACGAACCACGGATCTCTGTTCTTCCAGAGTACAAATTGAAAGCGGCGCAGCCATGCTCACTACTCGTACGATATGTGACAGCTACGACTAGCCTAAATAAGCCTATACTGTTGCTAGCCTAAATAAGCTTATACTGTTGCTAGCCTAAATAAGCCTATAGTTCTCAGTTTGGCTCGTTATTACGAGTATATATTATATATACTATATTAGCACTAAAATAAAAAGTGCAAATACTTATTGAAGTAATTAAGGTTAGCCTAGGTTAGGTTCAATTAAATTTGGTTAAATTTATTAGGTTTTTAAAATCTGGCGAGTGTCGCGATACAGAATTGACTATGTGAGAAAGTGTGACAATGTCGCTGTTCTGTATGGAAGCCAAACATGTGTGTGTGTGTGAGAGAGAGAGAGAGAGAGAGAGAGAGAGAGAGAGAGAGAGAGAGAGAGAGAAAAAAAATATTTGTATGAAAGCAATTGAGTGTGTATATAAGATGTAACGTTAGACAGTAAATTGAAAAAACTTTTGTGAAATGTGTGTTTGCAAAGAAAACAGCAGGTTTTCTTTGACTTTTTCTTTACCGTAATAAATACCTTAATTGCTTGGGAAGAGGATACTCTTAAACATAAATATTTGCTTTAAACACACACACACACACACACAAAATCTCTCAAATAAACAAAGAACCTACTTTCCATCAATCAAATCTGCTTCATACATCAAATCTACTCCATACATAAAGGTACATCTACTTTTCATACAAAATATTCGTATTCTTTATGAAACCTTTCCATCTCCTTTTCTTATACAAGATCTAATTTACAAACAGAGCATCTATTTTCTGTCTACAAACTCCACTTTATAAACACAGCATCTACTCTCTCCTCGGGCATAGACGTTAGATGAAAAAGCTGTTCCGAAGGGTCAGGAATAAACTGAGAGGGAGGGATCAAAGATGATAGGAAGCTTCGGTTAAAAGAGATGCCGAAAGCTCTTCCGGGCTAAGGGACCCCTCAATAAAACGAGGACTTTAAGTCGAAAAATACTCAAACAATTTCACACACACACACACACACACACACACACACACACAGTTCCGAATGGAACAAGAAAAACAAAAAGATTATCTTGAAGATGAAGGCGAGGAGAAATAGAGGATATTGGGAGAGACTTGGGAAAAATGTATTTACGATATATATATATATATATATATATATATATATATATATATATATATATATATATATATATATATATATATATACAGGGTGTCCCATAAGTTCGGCATCATAGGAGAAATTCATATTTTTCTATTTCTACAAACCATAATTCATATTTTTATCTTTCTACAGGCCATAATGTGTGTGAGCAAGGAAGAACGAATCCAGATAATTCTACTCAGGAAATCGGAGTCAAAGAGAGGCCGCTGCTGAATTTAACAGACTGCATCCAGACCGCGAGCCAATAACACAGAGTTGTGTTAGCAGACTTGTTGCAAAGCTTAAGGAAACAGGATCCATAGAAGATAAACCACGCAGTGGACCTTCAAGGAGGTCCACTGTCGATGATACAGCGACTGCTATCCTGGCTCATTTTAACAGAAGTCCCAATAAGTCTCTTCGGCGCTCCTGCACATTACAGCACCCAAGTAAGGGAATACCTGTACCTGGTCATTGGATAGGACGTCGAGGGCCTGTGGAATGGCCAGCTAGAAGCCCGGATCTCACGCCACTAGATTTTTATCTCTGGGGCCACTTGAAAGCGCTGGTATACGCAGAGAAAATTAGGAGTGTTGAACATTTGCGGCAGCGCATTATTGGGGCATGTAACACCATTACTCCTGACATCATTCACCGTGTGCTTGCTGACTGGGTATCACGTCTGAATTTGTGTATTGAAAACAATGGTGGACATATTGAGTAGGTTCTGTAAATAAAAGCTTTCGTTTTGCCTTTTTTTATTATTTTTTCTATGATGCCGGACTTATGGGACACCCTGATATATATATATATATATATATATATATATATATATATATATATATATATATATACACCAGTGGCGTGCGGTGATTTTTCGTCAAGGGGAAGCAATTCAAGCAAAAACAACAAAGATTATATAAATAAAAATAAAACTTTAAAATACTCGTATATAATAAAAACAAAACACATATAATCATCTACTTACTTTACTTATAGGTTAATTCTATTCTATTCTTTCTTTTTACAGCACGTACAAGTTGCCAGATATTTCAAGAAAATTAACTATAAGATCTGGACAGCGATTTCTAAATTGCTTCCTTTTTGACATAGGGAAGGATAAAATAACGATAAATATATATTCTTTTTCGCTTAACATGGCCATGGAATTTTTTAGTAGAAAAACTATATATGAAACTTGTTGTATTCAATAAGTACTACATTATTAAACATTAAATGCGTTTTTAGAATGGAAAGAAACAACTTGTAACAGTAAAAAAAAAGCGAAAGTCATTGGGAAAAAGGATGCATTTCGTCAATTGTTGTCCAACTCGAGATTTTTTGCGTCGGCTTTCTCAAAGGTTCTTGCACGAACGGCAACCAATGTATATACTATGTATCCACCTGATTACCAATCAAATGCTATAAATAGTATAATAAAATGATTTTGTACAAATTATTAACACATATTGAACTGTTTAAACTTTAAAGTATATACAGCATTTTCTTCTTTCTTTGAATTGGGAAGCATTGCTTCCCTTGCTTCCATGGACCGCACGCCACTGATATACACACACACACACTTTTTTTTTAAATAAAAAATAGATCGAATGGTTTTTAGGGTGCTGGTTAAGTGTGCGGTCTACCTACGATTCGGCGGTCTACCTTTTAATTATAGCTTCTTATCTTGTTTACTAATTGTTTGTTTACATCCCATTGTCAATCGCCCTTGACGATTGGTTAGGTTTAGTCATGATATTTTCGTTAGTTTTAACGAAAATATCATGATTAAACCTAACCAATCGTAGGTAGACCGCACACTTAACCAGCACCGTTTTTAGTATTTCGTGAATCACTTATCAATCATAATATCATGTATTTATAATAAATTCAAGGTGTACAGTATCTCCTTGCGCCAATTTTGTATGTCAGACAGGCAGACAAGAAAAGAAGCAAAATAACATCCAGACAAATTGGGAGTAAGTCTCCGATACAGTAATATTTGGAGTTGATGTTTTACGCTTGAAAATGAAAGAGAATCGTACGTAAAAGACCATATTGTCGAAAATTAATCTACGTTAATTTAATTTACTCTAACATACCAAAAACTGTAGCCTAACCTGCACAGAAAAAGTACTTGGTTACAACAATCCGTATATGTACATAGTTAACCCTATTTAACAAACAATTAAAACAGTTAACACAAAAAATTGACCCATGTGATGATGGGTTGCACTAATCCTGCTTGTATTTTTGGTAACCAAGTTCAGTAATTACATTTGGATTGGTCATTAGTTTTTGGGATGTTGGAAACAAGATTTTTCTTGTGAAACTTATCCTAACCTAACTTCTTAAGTTAGTCTAAATTAACTTGTCACAAAGGCGAAATTACACTAATGCCTTTTCTAGGAAATGGTGTTAGTTCGTGACTGTTAGGGTAAATCTACACAGTTTGAGCCATTGAGTTTAATAGAAAAGAGAATTTTTTTAAAATCGTTGCATTTCACTGTTTTCACACATTGGACGTGATCTAAGCACTTCTGAAATTGTGAGTACTGATTCCAAACAGGAAAGAGTTTAGAAACGAGTGTTTGTTCTTTGTATGTTTGCACTCTGAAAACATGTTGTGTAGTGACTACGTTTTATTATTTACTATCTTCATTATTTATTTACGCTTCTTCCTACTTTATTATTATCTCTATTTATTCTCTATCGGCTCTTTGCTTCATTTATCACTTTCTTCGTATAGTTTCCGGTAGCCACGCCGAGTTCTGACTCTAAAAGACCGTTATAAGGCCAATGGGGAAGGGGGATATTAATTAATACTCTTTATTAACACTTATTACGTTTTATTAATTTCGAAAATGGTTTAGTTAATTAGGGGATATGCGAGTATGACATTTATATATAATAATCTAGGTCGGAGAGGAACACAAAACAATTTGACTTTAAGATCACATGGTTCTAAATCTAACGCGTATCGCGTCCGCCTCAAGACTGAAAACCGTTATAGGGTAGTCCACTCTCTGGGCCTATTCAGTATTACCAACCCTACCCATTTTAAACAATTAATTTCATAATTATTAGTAAATGATTTACATTAAACATTATCTTATTTAATTAAACAAAGTTTAATATTCTTAACTAAGCATTACTACACTCGCATCACCCCCTTGAAAATAAGTTTTTCATTAGAAAACTTATTAATATCGTCTAACAACTTTCAATAAATTTATTCAACAAACTTACATATTTTGCAATTTTTTTTTTTTTTTTTTTTTTTCCTTTAACAATTCAAAGTTTAGAAATAGACAAGAAATAATAGAATGACAATTCCCATACATATATTGTATCATATTATAAAAACCGAAAACTTTATAATTTTCACATTTGCATAAAATAACATTTCACTCTAATAATTAAATTACAACCTGTAACTAATCTATACATGCCAAAAAAATAACGGAAAATTTTCTTACAGTGGCTACACAAATCTCAAGTTCACAATCTATTCCCGCGATTTCTCATCAACGATCGCTTTACATTCGAAACAATTATTTGTATAGTTATACAGTTACTATCAGGGCAACATAGAAAAAAAATAAGAAAAAGTTTACATAAAATACTGACCAAGAGCGCACATACTATTTCACGAAAAACACAACAAATATGGGCAATAATCGGACCCTTTTCACTTATAATTTCATTAGATAATAATCAGTACATTTATTTGCTGGACGTTGTTTAGATGACACTCCGCACGCTGACAACGGATTTCAATTTTCAATCGCAGCTCTCCTGCTCACTTCGCTAGAATGCAAGGGATTGCATCAATCAATATGCAACAGGGCAGCACGCTATAATGGTTCCGCTCTCTCTCCAATGGCGAAAAAAAAAAACAAGAGACGTCCAATTCTAAAAGGATCAGGGGGGGAGATATCTGAAAGCGGGACCACGCGCTGGAATTGGACGGAATTTGCAATTCTAGAAGTCGATGAAGAAACTCGCCTTGTCTCATCTCCACTTTTGTCGGTGAACGCTGCTCTTCCTACGTCCAGCTGAAAGACTCTTCTACTGGCAACAATCAAACGATGACTCCGCCGTAGGCCGTTTCCCAACGAACCTACTGTATGTCTGTATGGACAGTACAGTCGTAGGTACTCGTTCAAGCTCGCGCGGCTTGTCTACCGAGTGCTACACATATTAGCGAAGCATTCGAGCAACGTGACCAGCTACTGCCCGAAAAATACCAGTAGACCATCTTCGATCGAAACTTTCGTGTGCCAAGACCCTGCACACGAAGTTTCTCTTCTCTTCCGAAACTGTCCTGCGCCAAGTCCATGCGCATTCGGTTCCTCTCTTCTTTCTCTTCGCTTCCGAAACCATCCTGCGCCAAGTCCATGCGCATTCTGGTTTCTCTTCTCTCTCTCTCTCATTGGTGATCGATCACCTATCCGGTCGACTAAACTCACTTGATGGAACTCGGATTCATGACCCAAATTGAGCCTTTTCAATTTTGAAAAAATAGTTTATTCGAAACGTTTCTGTACTGCTTATCATTTCATTTTTAATTTATCGAATTTTCTCGACAGTTCACTTCGAAACAATAACTACACATTTGCTCTGGCCAAATTCACGGAAAAAATATTAAAAATTTCGCAAAAATTTAATCAAATCTAGCTACCAATAAGGTCACTTATGGCAGTTACAGTAGAGAAGATAAAAAAAAGTCATAAAACGCTAAACAAAATTGTACAGTATAAATATAAAGGCGCCCATATATAGTACTGTTAGTATAATTTAAGAATTATTATTGTTCAAACTACCGTCAGAAATCACCTCAATACCTCCAAATACAAAAGACAAAAATGAACCCCAGAAACTTCATGTCATCCATTCTCTGACAATCATGAACCCTCTTGCTTTGAGGAGGAGCACACAAAGACGCCACAAAAACGTTACTGGCTATCTATGAGGCTCCATTTCCGAGTGTACACTTGAGTCAATGTTTCAAATGCACTAGTTAACTCCGACTGAAGGTTTAAACAATAATAATTTTCTAAACAGTTATTAAAAAGTAAAAAAATTTAAATATTACTACCAAAAATTATTTTACTACAGTAATTCCAACTTGAAACGTCAAATTTCATAAGAATTGAACTTGCAATTCGCAAATTACATCTGAGAGACAACTCTCTCCTTCAACAGAAACCTCAGTATGGTTTGCAAATCACAAAAATCTCAGTAATTTATCGTTTCCAAGTGAAACTACAAATTTGCATAGTTATACTAAATAAGAATAGATCATATGCACTAAAAAATTACACACAATCCACTGTAAACAAAACTAAAACATTTCCTAATTGAGAGCGGTCGCTTTGTTTGTAAGCGAACCTCTATACAAATATCCCTAACCGAATGAAACTGCATTATATCCTAACATAATTTCGTAATATTTTCCATGCAAACGCTCAAACTAAAAAAAAAGGACATTTTTCATTTCTAATTCCAAATTAAAATATCAAATTAAAACATCCTTTTTAGAATACAATCTAAATTTGAACTAAAAATTTTACCATTGTCATTGAACTGGCAAGAAAAATAAAAATCGGCCTACTTGTACAAATAAAATAGATTATTGAATGAATTCATAAAACGTAAAGAAAATTTTCTACACAAATTTCTGTAATTCAAAAAAATTATAATTTCCAGATTTAGTAAAATCTGTACCGTAACTCACATTGGCCGCCAAAATAAAAATAAAATTTACTGCCGCACTTTTAGGCCCTATATTTAATAAATTCCATGCTATGCGCGGAAAGAACAATTTAGAATGTTATGCATAACGTTTGTGCTTATTAAAGAAAAACTCCTATGTTTATTTATGTTAAACCAATGAAAATTTTGTTAAATAACTAAAAATTTACACTCAATAGACATACCGTAATAACGGTTAATCTCCGAACAATATTTTACGATAGGCCTACAAGAAATTCTTCTTAAGTACGATACAATAGCCATTTTACCAAATATGTCGGAATTGTCGTGAAATGACCGAAAGGAAGAGAGAGGAGAAAAAAAATAATCAGCTTACCTACCAAAGTTATGGGTATATAAATATATGTAATTATATATATAACTAATAAATACGTATTAGTTAATAAGTAAGTATATAATTAATGAGTATATAAAAATACAAAAAAAACTTATAAAAAATTTTACAACACACTTTTCTATTTCAGTTAAACGAATTCTGCTTATTTTGAAATTTAACACAATCCTATACGGCGACTTATAATCTGACAAATTTAATATCTTTTAAGATTTATTTTTCGATTTGTCCCTTAACTGTAACGTAATCCTATTTTAGCGCGAAGCGAGCAAAGCAAAAAGCCCGTAAACCTATATTTACAAACAATCGAAATATAATCAAAAATCTGCTAATGAACCCAGAAAATTTCTCATGTTCCTGAAATGTTGTACTATATATGTATATATACCCAGAAATGCGATACAAATTTTCGCTGAAACACTTTGAAAGGACCATATAAATTGTGTATCATACTGTATTCAAACTAACAATTTACTTACGTACAATTTTTTTTTTCTATATTAATCGTTATTATTATATTACAATTACTACTAATTCCAAAAGTTTTAAACAAACAAGTAAACAACAGAGGTAAGCTGAACCAGGCATACAGTAGAAGAGACGAAAAAAGAAATTTGAGTCTTCAGGCAGCACGATAATTTTCAAACTATATCCTCTCCGACCGAACGAACGAAATTTAACGTAATAATGACTCGCAATTATTGAGTCGGACAAACGAAAAGCAACGGAACTGGACGAAACAAATTAAATTCTTAGGCGCGAGTCAGGGACGCTATCAGGACGCGAAGGCAAGCGCCATTTTTAAATTTGATTTACAATGAAATTTTAAGGCATGAAAATCGAAATTTGCCTGCAAACGGGGTAAACTTTGCATTTAGATATTTTAATAATCGAAATAAAATATTCATTAACGCTATTGGTTATTATACCGGGTTTTAAGAATTTTAATCGAAATACTAACACGTGGGTAAGCCTCACAAAATATGATGTAATCCCACCGCTTGCCACCAGATGTAGTGACTACGTTTTATTATTTACTATCTTCATTATTTATTTACGCTTCTTCCTACTTTATTATTATCTCTATTTATTCTCTATCGGCTCTTTGCTTCATTTATCACTTTCTTCGTATAGTTTCCGGTAGCCACGCCGAGTTCTGACTCTAAAAGACCGTTATAAGGCCAATGGGGAAGGGGGATATTAAATAATACTCTTTATTAACACTTATTACGTTTTATTAATTTCGAAAATGGTTTAGTTAATTAGGGGATATGCGAGTATGACATTTATATATAATAATCTAGGTCGGAGAGGAACACAAAACAATTTGACTTTAAGATCACATGGTTCTAAATCTAACGCGTATCGCGTCCGCCTCAAGACTGAAAACCGTTATAGGGTAGTCCACTCTCTGGGCCTATTCAGTATTACCAACCCTACCCATTTTAAACAATTAATTTCATAATTATTAGTAAATGATTTACATTAAACATTATCTTATTTAATTAAACAAAATTTAATATTCTTAACTAAGCATTACTACAGTTGGTACATCATACATGTTGGACCAGAGTACATTTTCTTGTCTCACGACAGCAGATGAGTGTCTCAGTATAATGCACAACGAAAAGATTTGATAGACATACTTTAATTTAATGGTTTATCTCGACTGTTAGATTTTTGCAGTATCAAAAATTAAATTATAAAGTAACTGAGAGTTACTTTAGTTAAAATAGTAAAAAAATTGGGTCTTTCTGTTTGGGGTCTGGCAGCGAATTTTAATGAAAATCGGTATACTAATGTAGTTTTGGTCACTGATTTCAAAAATAACTTTCTTTTTAGGAGAAATGAAAAACAAACATGTTAGAGCACTTTAAATAATTAATGTGTTTTAACTAGCTTAAACTAGTTATAGAGGATTCTGTTAAATTTAGCCACAGTCACAAACTGCTACTGTTTATGAAAAAGTGCTCTAAGTGTGGGAAAGTGTGTTCCTTTGATAAAAATATCCAGTTCTTTTCGTTGCCAAAAGCGTCGGTCAAATGGTAAAAAGTGCAACTTTACGAAGAATACGTTTTTTGAAGGATCCCAGCAGATCTGTAAAAGTAGCAGAAAAAAAAATCAAGAATTAATGCCCGGTTAGGTCAATTGAATGCCAGGTTAGGTCAGCTGTACGCCCTTGACGATTGGTCAGGTTAAGTCATGATATTTTCGTTAAAAATACATTAATTATTTAAAGTGCTCTGACATGTTTGTTTTTCATTTCTCCAAAAAAAATTTGAAATCAGTGACCAAAACTACAGGGTGGGCCGTAAGTTTCCATACATAGGAAAAATAAACATTTTTTTATGGACAACCATTTTTATTTATATAATATGCTCTACATGGTTGCCATTGTTTTGAAAACACATTTCAATACGTGTTCCCCACTGTTGATGAACACGCATTAGCACAGTTGACGTTATGCTTGTAATGGCGTTGGTGATACGTTCCTTTAGATGATTTATGTCTCGTATCTTTTCCTGATACACCATGGCCTTCAAGTGCCCCCAAAGATAGAAATCAAGGGGGGTGAGATCTGGGGATCTGGGAGGCCACTCCACAGGACCACGCCGACCAATCCAAGCATCCGGAAACTGCTGATCCAAATACCGACGCACGTATTTAAATTTTCCTATGTATGGAAACTTACGGCCCACCCTGTACATTCGTATACCGATTAAAATTCGCTGCTAGCCCCCAAACGGAAAAGATCCAAAAGATTTATCAGGAAACAAGTATTTATAGTAAAAAAGGTTTATTTTTTCATGTTAAAATTTCAAAACCTACAAAAATATGTAAATTTCTCCCTAAAACTACGAACTCCCCTTATTAACGCAGTTAACTATGTGATTGGTCGAATTTGGCTTTAGAAGACACACTCAGATGTACCAGGTCAAAACTCCCCAGTAGAGAGGTTTTAAGATTTGTCGAGGAGTTGACTTTCTTCTTTTGTATTGCTCTTGCTTCATTAAGAGAAGCAGTTAATCCATCGATATATAAAACAGTTTTCACTTTCTATTTATTCTTCATTCATCCAATTGTCATCCATCTCATAGTTTTATGTTATTTAACTTTTGAACTTTATCAAGTAATTCAGTTATTGTGCGTCAGTGACTCCGATGTTCCAACGCCAGTAGGATAACGCTCAATCAATCAGTCATATTAAAACTAATGGAAAATCCGGCTAATTATTCCTCCCCACTTCCTCCGGGGGAGACATACAGTGATAAAAGTTATATGTTTCGTGAAAAATATTAATACATTTATAATTTTTTTGTAATTAATTTAAAATTTGAATGACGCTGAAAGTACTTTTCCTTTGATTTAGCTAAATTATTTTAATTTTGGGTGGTGGGGTTGCGAACGTCGACATCATTGTGAAAAGGGTCCCTCGCATTAAAAGGTTGAGAACCGCTGATCCAGATAGAGCAAAATTTATCAGTACACACTCCCCAAAAGAAAAATGGTACTGCTTTATAAAGAGAAGAAAAATGTCTGTATTTCTGTCAATTTACTTGACTTCTTAGAGCTATATGAAAATAAACCAAATAAAGGTTTACAAAACGGTTTACACAACACTTTAAATGACGCTCTCACTTAACTTAACGTAACTTAGCCTGACGAACAAAAACATTTCTTAACCTAACTAAATCCCAAAGGTACTCGTATATCCTGCATGTGTTGGCATTTTAGCATTCATTTTTATGTAGTGTCCGTAGTTTCTTAAAAGTACTAATTTCATACGGTTACTAAATACTTGTATGTCTTTCAATAAACTTTAGTCAATCGCAGCCTGATTTTGATTGTAAATTTTATGGTTATCTTAAGATGAGAACATCCCACGAAGAAAAACGTGTTAATTTCTGTAAATATAACCTGAAAACAGCGATTATGATGTGGTGCAATTAATTTATTGGTATATATAAATATTTTCTTAATTTGTTCGTACAAGAACCTTAAGAATCTGCTACACACACACACACACACACACACACACACACACACACTAAAAATTTTCACTTAAATGTAATTGGTATAGTTGTAATTTTGGAGTAAAATGAATGAGGTTCTCCACGTTTTCTTTCTTTTGGTCCAGATTGCATACGCCGGCAACGATTATCTTGTTACTAAAAATATGAATTTTTTTATACATTTTTAATAATATCTGTACCATGCAGATGTAAAAGCTTTATATTTAGAGAAGTTGCTCTTCAATACTTCGAAATGCTTCGAAACTCTTATATTTCTCTACAAATCATTTCATTCTTCATATTTTTGTAATTTTACTTATTTAAAAAAAAAAAATTAGGGTAAAAAAATGTCTAAAAATAAATTATTGAAGTCACTCGTGGCGGTGTCGTTAACTTTTTAAGTTTTTAATGTGTTGACCCGCTTATTATTCAACAGTAATAATAATAATAATGATGATAATATTGAAAAGAAATTATTATTATTATTATTACTGCAAGCCAACAGAAGGTCGATTACGAGCTTTTGTTTTTTGGGTTGCTTTCGTAAACTTGCTTAAATAAAGTACAGGGCTATTTAAATTGATTCACCTGATTTCAAATGAGAATATTTTTTAATGTTACAAATACAGAGTGATTTGTGATACATCAACCAAAAGAAAAACTGTCCAAATTTGTCTCTCATCTCATAAATGCTCTATGTGACTTCCCCTAGTTACACGAGCAACGTCGACACGATAGTCGAATTCCTCCCATACTCGCTCCAGCATGTCCGTTGTCACTGACTCTACGGCAGTAACAATGCGAGTTCGGAGCTCATCCAAAGATGTTGGCAACGGTGGCACGTACACAGTATCCTTAACGTACCCCCAAAGGAAGAAGTCGCACGGTGTAAGATCCGGCGACCTAGGGGGCCAGCTGTGGAGCACCAAGTCATGGGGCCCACGTCATTTTCACACTGACTGTTTGTTGCTAGACTAGGCCACGGCGTGACTTTGGAGCCCTCTCGCGGTGATCTTGTAAAACAAGAAGATTTCCTCTTTCATGTGGTGTATGCCCAGTTGATGCACGGTTGATAGGTACGGAAATATTCTCAGTTGAAATCGGATGAATCTCT
>JAJOZX010013962.1:0-27500 GCA_023014485.1 Bathynomus jamesi | reverse complement strand
TATATTATGGAGGAGAGAGAGAGAGAGAGAGAGAGAGGGAGTTACAAGGAGTTACAAGGAAAAGAAGTACCTCAAAAGGCCTTGCGGCCCATACCGAGGAGGTACCAATGGCAACGGGTGCCACGGAAAATTTTCTACACCCTCAAATAGTGTGCAAGATTTGGTCTAACCTTTTCTTGAAATGATCCACAGAGGAACTGTTTCACAACTTCTAAAGGTAACCTGTTCCACGTGTCACAGATCTTATACGTAAAGTAATTCCCACACACACTAGTCCTAAACCGTTTCAAATCCAACTTCCAACCATTGTTGCGAGTTGGGTTATCATTTAAACTAAACATGCTTCTAAAATCAACATCGTTCACCCGCGTAAGAGCTTGAAAACCTCGATGAGTTGACCGCGCAGCCTCCGCGTTTCCAGCGAAAACAAGTTCAGGGCGCGTAACCGTCGATTGTAGCCCATATGCCTAACGGAAGGGATTAACTTTGTGGCCCTCGCCTGCACTCGCTCCAGCCTCTCGATATCTTTCCTGAGGGTGGGCGACCAGAACTGCACAGCATACTCCAGGTGCGGCCGAACCAGGGAATTGTACAGAGAGAGCACAATCTCCTTGCTCCGAAATCAAAATTGCCTCCTGATATAACCCAACAGCTTCTGGGCTTTCTTTTCCACCTCTACGCACTGTTTCGTAAACTTAAGGTCGCTGCTAATTAGCACACCCAAGTCCTTTCCAAATTAGTCGCCTCGATATTACTCCCCAACATCGAGTATTCCGACTTGGGATTGGCGTAGCCAATGTGCATCACCTTGCATTCACCCAAGTTAAACAACATTTGCCATTTTTCGGACCACTCTCCTATCCTACCTAGGTCCGCACGCAGTTGCTCGATCGCCTCCGGCGTCCCAACATTGGCCCCAAGCTTGGTGTCATCAGCAAATTTGGCGATCCGACTGACGATGCCACCGTCTATATCATTTATATAAATGATAAACAGTGGCCCCAAAACGGAACCCTGAGGAACCCCGCTAGTGACTGAGGCCCAACCCGAACTAGCCCCTTTAATTACAACCCTCTGCCGCCTATTCCTCAGCCAGTT
Source organism: Bathynomus jamesi (assembly GCA_023014485.1). NCBI lineage: Eukaryota > Metazoa > Arthropoda > Malacostraca > Isopoda > Cirolanidae > Bathynomus > Bathynomus jamesi. The sequence goes on along the minus strand of JAJOZX010013962.1, from coordinate 26,402 downwards.
TTCAATCCACCTACCTACTTCCCCACCGATACCCAGCGCGCGCACACTTTCGCCATTAGCCGACGGTGAGGTACCTTATCAAAGGCTTTCTGAAAGTCGAGATAAAGTATATCAATCGCCCTACTCTTGTCATACTCAACATGATGTGGAAAAACTCGAGCAAGTTGGTGAGACACGACCTGTGCCGTCTAAACCCATGTTGGGAGTCCCCAAGCAGCTTGTAGGAATCCAAATGGTCAACGATCCTATCCGCCTTTATCCCCTCTTATAATTTACTTACAACTGAAGTGAGACTAATGGGACGATAGTTCCCTGGACTTTCGTGATCCCCTTTCTTAAAGATAGGGGTCACGTTGGTTTCCCTCCAGTCACCAGGCACCTGGCCCGTCTCCAACGATTTGTTGAAGACTGTAGCCAGGTGGGGAGCCACCTGGTCGCGCACCTCTCGCAACACTCTGGGGAGAAACTGGTCTGGCCCAGGACCCTTAAACGCGCTCAGTTTGTCTATTCTATCGGCAACGACTGTCGCGGTACATCGAACACTATCCAGGCCAGCACCTTTGTGCCTGACCCAAATTCATTAAGATTATGCTTAAAAGCTTTTTCATTCTTAACTTCAGGTTTTCCTTCTCTTTTAACCCCCGTTTTTCAAACTAGCTTTTTATCTTAAGGATTTACTCTGACTTAAGATAATTTTTAAGTCTTTTTATCTTGACTTTATTTTCCTTTTAAATTTTACTCATATTTACGAGAATTTCGAGATTTGCCAGTTTCATAACGTAGAAATGTAAATGACCAAAAATGTATATGATTAATGAGTGTTTGAAATAGATAACTTCCGATATTAAATTATTTTGCTATTTTGCTGTATGAATGCATGTGCCATTTTTACCAGCGTCCGTAGTTCAGTGGGTAATACCGTTTGCCTAAAATCGTAGTAAAGACAATGAAGTTGGGATTCGATTCCCGATGGTTCTGGTAATAATAATACGGCGGGTAGCGGGTTGGGCCGTATTAATTGGCTTGAGCCGTGTGCCAGTTTCTGGCTCTCTCGACTCATTATGATGCTCAATTTTTACAGATATGTTTCGATTGGTAAGTAAATAATTTTTTTTATATTCGAACGTCGCAGAATTATATAGATTGTTATATGATGACATTTAAATGTTTTATTTTATCATATCTATTTTATTTACTCCTGTTTGAGGTTCAAGCCACCTATGGAAAAACTATACGCGCTCACAACATGGTATCATATGTGGTACCTTTATTTCATAATTAAATATAAATTATTAATTAATTGAATTAAATATCTATACAAAATTGCCTCGGGATTGGCGACATAGCCTATTGGGAATGAAATAATTGCCATACGTACAAAGAACCTGTATGTATGCATCGAGCCTCACATAGCAACAAGAAAACCCAATTTATTGTTTAGTCTACCACAGAGAAGTAGACCAAACAAAACTTTGCCAGATCAGCAAATAATGAAAATACAACGCGAATATAGGAACGGCTTTCGGAGCTGTTTATGTACAGCGAACGCTTTAAACAGGGAAGATGTGCTTTTGTCTTTCCTAAAGTTCTGAGTGAATTCCTTATAATAAACTTAATACATAAAATAAGGATAGGCCTATACCTTCAAGTGTTTATATTGTGACTGCCTATATTAATTACATCAAGTTAACTCATCGCGTAACTCCATCGTGGCGGCCCTACACCAAAAAAGATCGTAACGCCCTACATCGAAGCAAACTAAGGACCCAGCAAAAAAATAAGGTGGGACAATTTCTTTTCGTTCACATATAGGCATCTAAAATCCCGACGCTAAAATTACCGTAATCAATTAAATATAAAGAGGTCGTTTAAAGACCTACATATACATAACTCTCTAACGAAACAACATAGGGCTTTTGTCGTTTAACTCTCCACTGAAATCTGCTGGAAATTTCCAACGGATGAGGGTATCAGGCAATCAACCCATAGCCCTATATAGTTTTTTCACACCACCATATAACAAAATAATACCGTTTAGGTTTCTTGTTACTTCCGTATAGAGAATAATTGAAAAGCCTTTTAGAAAAATAATATATTCATCAAAAGAGTTTAACACTAAACAAATTACAATGCAAAGCTGAAATTTTGACATTTATGAAAATTTGTGGAGGTAATATATACACTTGAGGTAATATATCTTTACCTTAAGAATATTAAATTCGAAATTAACAAGACAATTAAATGAAAATGCATAAGCAAATTAAAACTTGTTAGAAATTTAATTTAGGGTACAACTGTGTACCTTCTTGGCCTTTTGACAGCATCAATTATAATGCATAAGATAAAAGAACAAAAGATGAATGTGTAATTTTAATAATTACAAATTTTGGATCATCTGAAGATCAGGGCCCCGGCCTTCTTTAGTGAGCCTTATAAGGCTAACTAACGAAAATATCACGACCTAACCTAACCAATCGTTAGGCCAACTGTACGCTCTTGACGATTGGTTAGGTTAGGTCGTGATATTTTCGTTAGTTAGCCTTATAAAGCTAACTAAAGAAGGCTGGGGTCCCTAATCTTCAGGTGATCGCAAATTTTTAACTACTAATCTTTCAACAGCAGTAGACCCCGTTTTGTTTGGATTAATTTCTTGTAATTACACTCGTTATCAACACACACTCTTAAAACTATATATATATATATATATATATATATATATATATATATATATATATATATATATATATATATAATAGGAATATGAAAACAAGAGATACGACTCTCAACATTTATTGGCCAAACGTTTCGGTCCGCTCAGGGGCCATCTTCAGTGACTAAATAGAAGCATCTAAAAATAATCATAAAACTAAAGTAAATACAAATGTCAAACTGTACGATAATAAACTTCTAATTTTTGAAATTTTAGTTTGTTTTAATTTTACTTTTATTTTGTTTTATAATCCAGATAGTTTTTTAGCAACTTTTTAACTTTTTTTTTGTGTTAGATTTTATTATCGTACAGTTTGACATTTGTATTTACTTTAGTTTTATGATTATTTTTAGATGCTTCTATTTAGTCACTGAAGATGGCCCCTGAGCGGACCGAAACGTTTGGCCAATAAATGTTGAGAGTCGTATCTCTTGTTTTCATATTCCTATTGAGGATAAGGTTCCCGAAGAACATTTCTATCGTAACTATATATCTAATCTAATCTAATCTATCTATCTATCTATCTATCTATCTATCTATCTATCTATCTATCTATCTAATCTATCTATCTATCTATCTATCTATCTATCTATATATCCTAATCTAATCTATCTATCTATCTATCCTAATCTAATCTATCTATCCTAATCTAATCTATCTATCTATCTATCCTAATCTAATCTATCTATCTATCTATCCTAATCTAATCTATCTATCTATCTATCCTAATCTAATTAATCTATCTATCTATCTATCCTAATCTAATTAATCTATCTATCTATCTATCCTAATCTAATTAATCTATCTATCTATCTATCCTAATCTAATTAATCTATCTATCTATCTATCTATCCTAATCTAATTAATCTATCTATCTATCTATCTATCCTAATCTAATTAATCTATCTATCTATCTATCTATCCTAATCTAATTAATCTATCTATCTATCTATCTATCCTAATCTAATTAATCTATCTATCTATCTATCTATCCTAATCTAATTAATCTATCTATCTATCTATCTATCCTAATCTAATTAATCTATCTATCTATCTATCTATCCTAATCTAATTAATCTATCTATCTATCTATCTATCCTAATCTAATTAATCTATCTATCTATCTATCCTAATCTAATTAATCTATCTATCTATCTATCCTAATCTAATTAATCTATCTATCTATCTATCCTAATCTAATTAATCTATCTATCTATCTATCTAATCTAATTAATCTATCTATCTATCTATCCTAATCTAATTAATCTATCTATCTATCTATCCTAATCTAATTAATCTATCTATCTATCTATCCTATCTAATTAATCTATCTATCTATCTATCCTAATCTAATTAATCTATCTATATCTATCCTAATCTAATTAATCTATCTATCTATCTATCCTAATCTAATTAATCTATCTATCTATCTATCCTAATCTAATTAATCTATCTATCTATCTATCCTAATCTAATTAATCTATCTATCTATCTATCCTAATCTAATTAATCTATCTATCTATCTATCCTAATCTAATTAATCTATCTATCTATCTATCCTAATCTAATTAATCTATCTATCTATCTATCCTAATCTAATTAATCTATCTATCTATCTATCCTAATCTAATTAATCTATCTATCTATCTATCTAATCTAATTAATCTATCTATCTATCTATCCTAATCTAATTAATCTATCTATCTATCTATCCTAATCTAATTAATCTATCTATCTATCTATCCTAATCTAATTAATCTATCTATCTATCTATCCTAATCTAATTAATCTATCTATCTATCTATCCTAATCTAATTAATCTATCTATCTATCTATCCTAATCTAATCTATCTATCTATCTATCCTAATCTAATCTATCTATCTATCTATCCTAATCTAATTTATCTATCTATCTATCCTAATCTAATCTATCTATCTATCTATCCTAATCTAATCTATCTATCTATCAATCCTAATCTATCTATCTATCTATCTATCCTAATCTAATCTATCTATCTATCTATCTATCTATCTAATCTAATCTATCTATCTATCTATCTATCCTAATCTAATCTATCTATCTATCTATCTATCCTAATCTAATCTATCTATCTATCTATCTATCCTAATCTAATCTATCTATCTATCTATCTATCCTAATCTAATCTATCTATCTATCTATCTATCCTAATCTAATTAATCTAATTAATCTATCTATCTATCTATCCTAATCTAATCTATCTATCTATCTATCCTAATCTAATCTATCTATCCTAATCTATCCTAATCTAATCTATCTATCCTAATCTATCCTAATCTAATCTATCTATCCTAATCTATCCTAATCTAATCTATCTATCCTAATCTATCCTAATCTATCTATCCTAATCTATCCTAATCTAATCTATCTATCCTAATCTATCCTAATCTAATCTATCTATCCTAATCTATCCTAATCTAATCTATCTATCCTAATCTAATCTATCTACTCCTAATCTAATCTATCTATCCTAATCTATCCTAATCTATCCTAATCTAATCTATCTATCCTAATCTAATCTATCTATCCTAATCTATCCTAATCTATCCTAATCTATCCTAATCTATCCTAATCTAATCTATCTATCCTAATCTAATCTATCTATCCTAATCTATCCTAATCTAATCTATCTATCCTAATCTAATCTATCTATCCTAATCTATCCTAATCTAATCTATCTATCTATCCTAATCTATCCTAATCTAATCTATCTATCTATCCTAATCTATCCTAATCTAATCTATCTATCTATCCTAATCTATCCTAATCTAATCTATCTATCTATCCTAATCTATCCTAATATAATCTATCTATCTATCCTAATCTATCCTAATCTAATCTATCTATCTATCCTAATCTATCCTAATCTAATCTATCTATCTATCCTAATCTATCCTAATCTAATCTATCTATCTATCCTAATCTATCTATCCTAATCTAATCTATCTATCTATCCTAATCTATCTATCCTAATCTAATCTATCTATCTATCCTAATCTAATCTATCTATCTATCCTAATCTATCTATCCTAATCTAATCTATCTATCTATCCTAATCTATCTATCCTAATCTAATCTATCTATCTATCTATCCTAATCTAATTTATCTATCTATCTATCCTAATCTAATCTATCTATCTATCTATCCTAATCTAATATATCTATCTATCTATCCTAATCTAATCTATCTATCTATCTATCCTAATCTAATCTATCTATCTATCTATCCTAATCTAATCTATCTATCTATCTATCCTAATCTAATCTATCTATCTATCTATCCTAATCTAATCTATCTATCTATCTATCCTAATCTAATCTATCTATCCTAATCTATCCTAATCTAATCTATCTATCCTAATCTATCTAATCTAATCTATCTATCCTAATCTATCCTAATCTAATCTATCTATCCTAATCTATCCTAATCTAATCTATCTATCCTAATCTATCCTAATCTAATCTATCTATCCTAATCTAATCTATCTATCCTAATCTATCCTAATCTAATCTATCTATCCTAATCTAATCTATCTATCCTAATCTATCCTAATCTAATCTATCTATCCTAATCTATCCTAATCTAATCTATCTATCTATCCTAATCTATCCTAATCTAATCTATCTATCTATCCTAATCTATCCTAATCTACTCTATCTATCTATCCTAATCTATCCTAATCTAATCTATCTATCTATCCTAATCTATCCTAATCTAATCTATCTATCTATCCTAATCTATCCTAATCTAATCTATCTATCTATCCTAATCTATCCTAATCTAATCTATCTATCTATCCTAATCTAATCTATCTATCTATCCTAATCTATCCTAATCTAATCTATCTATCTATCTAATCTATCCTAATCTAATCTATCTATCTATCCTAATCTATCCTAATCTAATCTATCTATCTATCCTAATCTAATCTATCTATCTATCCTAATCTATCCTAATCTAATCTATCTATCTATCCTAATCTATCCTAATCTAATCTATCTATCTATCCTAATCTATCCTAATCTAATCTATCTATCTATCCTAATCTATCTATCCTAATCTAATCTATCTATCTATCCTAATCTATCTATCCTAATCTAATCTATCTATCCTAATCTAATCTATCTATCCTAATCTATCTATCCTAATCTATCTATCCTAATCTAATCTATCTATCTATCCTAATCTATCTATCCTAATCTAATCTATCTATCTATCTATCTATCTATCCTCATCTAATCTATCTATCTATCTATCCTAATCTAATCTATCTATCTATCTATCTATCTATCTATCCTATCTAATCTATCTATCTATCTATCTATCTATCTATCCTAATCTAATCTATCTATCTATCTATCTATCCTAATCTAATCTATCTATCTATCTATCTATCCTAATCTAATCTATCTATCTATCTATCTATCCTAATCTAATCTATCTATCTATCTATCTATCCTAATCTAATCTATCTATCTATCTATCTATCCTAATCTAATCTATCTATCTATATCTATCCTAATCTAATCTATCTATCTATCTATCTATCCTAATCTAATCTATCTATCTATCTATCCTAATCTAATCTATCTATCTATCTATCCTAAACTAATCTATCTATCTATCTATCCTAATCTAATCTATCTATCTATCCTAATCTAATCTATCTATCTATCTATCCTAATCTAATCTATCTATCTATCTATCCTAATCTAATCTATCTATCTATCTATCCTAATCTAATCTATCTATCTATCTATCCTAATCTAATCTATCTATCTATCTATCCTAATCTAATCTATCTAATCTATCGCATAAGGACACAGGATTTGTAAAACGGATTCTTTCGCGTTTTCACTAAGTGAACTTTTAAGGAGAAATGCTTTTATGTCTTGAGTTATTCGAGTGAAGCCCGTTTTCTTTGCTCGAAGTTAGGGAAGACTTATTTTGAGCCTATTCAATTTTGTGAGCCACACATTTTCCTTAAATTGTAGGGTGAAGGAAAATGCTAAATTACTACATTTATGAGAAATTACTGGATTACTTATTATCGTAATCTTATTATTCGTTCACTGGTTATTTCACGTTATCAGCTTCTAAAATATATATTTTCAGCTTTTCAAATTGACAATTTACTCATAGATAGATGAGTTGAATTTCTCAAACATTGTCTTTGGAGGTTCAAATTTAACACAAGACCCATAATGTCCCTTGATACCTTCTCGGGCAGCTACATATTTCAGGAGCGAGGATGCACTGAAGAGGTTGCGCTTGGTTGTTTTCAGCCGGTGTATCTCCGAGAAATTTTTTCGCAATGAGCATTGGCAACAAGGGTAGAGTTGCTTTGATACAGTATCTAAGAGCGTTGTACTTGCTTCTCTCCATACTTGCCTTCCAGAAGTCATTAAATTCCATGTCGTCAGAGTTCGTCATCGTAGGGGATGCATCACCACTGGTCGTCCACTAGTTGTTCTTTTTCATTGTCGAGAATGCCGGGAAAATGAACCATTACTTCCCCCATGAATGAGATGATATTTCCTGACTTTGCAGATGCAACATTGAGTTTACTTGCAGCAATTAGCACAGGGTCACTAAGGTTAAAGCGACGCTTCATTTTTAGAGCACCTACGCCAAAACCAGGGATATATTACATATGCACCGAGTGGTCTTTGTGAAGTTTACATAGCTATGTGTGCCATTTAGGTAAATTGCGCGCAAAATGCACGCCAATTGATAGAAGTGCGCCAATAAGATCTTGTCAAAATCTGCCATACTTTGCAGTCTGGCTTTTTGCAGTAATTTTAAAGCTTGAATTAGCAATATGCTAGAAAAATGCCAAATTTCCTACGATAATGCTAAAAAAATGGTAAACTTTTCGAAATGCCAGATTTAATGCTAAATCAATGAAAATCGCCAAACAATGCTAAATCTAGCATGAAAATACTAAATCTGGTCGGTCTGCCCGCAAGGGGTGGTCGCTTCTCCTCTTTCTGCTTTTGTTTTATTTGGCCCCTTTCGTTTCGAATGTTACATTTTAATAAACACATTAATCCCATATCTTAACTAACATAAATTTTATGCTACGTTATTCGATAATATGTAAAGATTATTTTGGTATGAGTTTATCTTTTTTAATTACTTATAGGTTTAATTTACTTTTGTACAATAACCCGCTCTTTGTGGCCCTGCTTGGTCCAACACTGTCGGGCGTAAAATTTAACTCCTCTATTGGATGTTTCACAACCGGTCTGCCATACTTTTGGGGGGTGAGTTAGAGGGTGATATCGAGTAAAAAAGTTAATGCAACATAGGTGCTATTTCCAACCGTTGCAGAGCTACGGACGTTTTAAAATGTGCAAACAACAAATCCCTACTTCTGTGTAATTCGATAGATGGCAGCACTGGTGGTAGTTTCGGTTAACGAAGTTTTTTTATTATACAGGAAGGAGGAGCCAAGAGCGAACGCCCGCAAAAACACCCCTCCATATAGAAAGAGAAGAGAGCCAAAAAAAAAAAGATTACTCTTAAATTTTTTTTAATTTTGAAAAGATTGTGTAGTGTGTAAGATGCATGTATGTGTAATGAGGAATGGGGGGAGAAGTGTGTTTCAGAGCAAGTTACCATTACTAATCCTCAATTTTTTGTTTCAGTTGGTTCTGATCTGTGGTACAAGATACTGTGTTGCGCTAAGGTGAACAATCAAAATGAATCAACAGTTCACACCCGCTGAATACGCTGATATCCATTTCATTTATAGATTCTGTGATGGTAACAGCGGAGCAGCAATTGAGGAATATGGAAGATGTTTTCCGAACCGCCGAATACTGAATAGGCAAGTGTTTAGTGACACACACCAGAGATTAAGGGAAACATGGACAATTGTTCCACGTAACCAAGAACATGTAACACGACGGCCCGTTACTGTGGAGGAGCGCATACTGGACCTAGTTCAACGTAGCCCAACTACCAGTGTTCGAAGGATTTCTAGACGAATTGGTGAATCCGTATCGCATGTATGGCAAACCATACATGATGAGGGTTTGTATCCCTATCATTTGCAACGTGTGCAAGCTCTTCAACCGGATGATTACGATAAACGTGTTCAATTTTGTCAGTGGATGGTTATGCATCGCCAAATTCTTAATTGCATACTGTTTAGTGATGAAGCACAATTCATTCGGGATGGAATTAACAATAGACGAAATTCCCACTTGTGGTCCGCCGATAATCCCCACGATATCGTTCAAGGAAACTTTCAACGTCGATTCCGGTGAATGTTTGGTGTAATTGGAGATCAGCTGATTGGACCGTTCGTTTTGGAAGAACGATTAACTTCTGATATTTATCTGAACTTCCTGACGAACGAATTGCAGCTTTTGATGGAGGACGTGCCTTGAAGACAAGGTGCAGGATGTTCTTTCAGCACTATGGGGCGCCACCACATTTTGGTCGTCATGTTACGGATTACTTGAATCAACGGTACGAGAATCGTTGGATTGGTCGTACTGGTCCAATATCGTGGCCCCAAGGTCTCCGGACCTAACCCCGTTATATTTCTTTTTATGGGGCCTTATGAAAGAGATGGTCTACAAGACCAAAGTACAAACGAGAGAGGAACTCTTGCGTCGGATTATAGTGCCGCTGCTTACATACGAGAACACCCCGAGGCGGACATTTTGAACATTTATAAGTTATCTCATAAAATGTAGCAATAAATACATCAGATTAATACTCTCGTTTATTTTTTTCCGTGCACCTTAAAACGTCCATAGCTCCGCAACGGTTGGAAATAGCACAGATGTTGTATTAACTTCACTCGATATCACCCCCCAAAGTATGACGGAGCGGTTGTGAAACATCTTTTATATCTCTTCCTAAATGATTCATCCTATGGATTTTTCCATAGTTTTAACTATTAACAACCTTGAGGAAAGAAGATGTAATTGTGACATGTTATCGATTCTAACAATTTAAACTTGAATGCAGTTTCCCTTATATAAATGAACTTTCAATTTTATAGCGTCTTTTCCGCTTTATTTTCGCATGAGGGACGCGGGAACCAGCAGGAAGGAATGGTGAACGCATGTTCTTTCACAATTGAATTTTTTTATTTCTTTCCCTAATTTAATTTGTGTAGCTAGCACCTTCATAATTGTTCTTTGAAAGAGTGTAGAATTCAACAACCAATTACCTGTGAATAGTCATGTACTTAAAACTTTTCAAATTGTTTTGTTTACCCACGAAAATACTTCGTCTATACAAAAATGTCTATCGTCATTTTGGCGCGCTTGGCTTGTTTTTAACTTAACTTGTAATTTATTTATTTCCCTAGTTTTGGGGGTAACCTGTACATGGTACTTTTATCCGAAATTATTCAGAATAAATAGACAAATGAACTCGTGTCTTATTTCTAAATTACATTGGTATTTAACATAAATATGTTTTAAAATTACTGTAGTTCATTCCAGAATTTATAAAATCTTCCTTTCACAAACGAAAAGAGAATCCGCCATTTGCTGCGTTCACGTGGTTGTTGTCATGAACAATTTTTGTTTCATGGTTCATTTATAACCAATAATTGATTAATCAACATTTTTACGTTCCAAATATATATATATACTGTGTATATGTAACCTTGGTTTTGCTTCCGCCCGAATTGTTCACTCTGACAAAGGTCAAGCTTGTTGCTCCAAGTTAGACCTCCAGCTTAACGTGGAATCCGAACCACGACCCATCACGGATGGTCAGAAATTACAAAGTCCTCGCCTGGACTCGATCTCACTAGTTTCTTAACCACTGGGTTACCCAGGATACAATTTTTTCTATCAGCCAATTTATTGTATGGAAAGATGAACAACTGGCTTTGCCGCTTGCCGTCACCGGGAATCGAACCCGGGGCCGGTGGATTCGTAGTCAGCGATGGTAACCTCTACACCACTATATACGAGGGTACTTCAATAAGTACCTGCACTCTATATTTTAGTGATAATATAGTATATATAATATATACTCGTAATAACGAGCCAAACTGAGATCTATAGGCTTATTTAGGCTACTCGTAGCAGTCACATATCGTACGAGTAGTGAGCATAACTGCGCCGCTTTCAATTTGTACTCTGGAAGAACAGAGATCCGCGGTTCGTTTTTTGTGGGCAGGTGTGAAAGGAGCTGAAATTTACACGCGTTTATGTGCTTAGTATGGGAATAATGCATTACCACGGCGAAGTGTGTACGAGTGGATTCAAATGTTCAAGGAAGGTCGGACATGTGTGACAGATGCTCAGCGCTCAGGACGACCGTCAACATCAACCAGTGGTGACAAGCAGGAAGAAGCCAAACCCATGATTTTCGATGACAGGAGAGTAACAACAAAAGAAATTGCATCTTCATTAGATATCAGTCAAGGGTCAGCCTATTCGATAGTTCATGACATTCTTGGCTTTCACAAGGTTTATGCAAGATGGGTGCCCAAACAGTTGACAGAAGAGCACAAGCGTAATCCTATGGACGTCTGCTCTCGTCTTTTGGCGCGGGATCATAATGGTAAAAACTTTTTAGAGCGCATTATCACTGGAGATGAAACCTGGACCCATCAGTATGAACCAGAAAGCAAATGAAAGAGCATGCAATGGAAGCACCCAACATCTCCCGTTGCAAAGAAGTTCAAAGCGCAGCCGTCAGCAGGTAAAGTTATGCTAACACTGTTTTGGGATACACGAGGCCCTATCCTTGAACATTATCTAGAGCAGGGTTTCTTAACCTTTTCTTCTTACTGAGCACTTTAATGCATTTACTTTTCTCAAGGAGCACCAATGATATTCAACTAAAACGCAAACCAAAATACCTTTTTAACAGTAAAAATTAACTTTAATTGCTCGCGAGCAAAGTTTTAGGTGATTGTGGAGAGCACTTTACCCAACTTAAAGATCACTTTGGTGCTCGCGAGCAACAGGTTAAGAATCCCTGATCTACAGCGTGGAACTACAGTAACAAGTGCATTGTATTCTGACATACTTCGTAATGAGTCAAAGCAAGCAATTCGCACAAAACGGAAAGGGAGATTGTCGGAAGGTGTTATTCTGTTACGTGACAATGCACGCCCTCATACCGCTGCACAGACTAGAAAATGCCTTCAAGAACTTAAATTTGAAGTTCTCGACGATTCAGCCTACAGTCCAGACCTGGCACCTTCGGATTTTTACCTGTTTGGACCACTAAAAGACGCTTTGAGAGGTCAGCGATTCCAAGGCGATGATGACCTGAAGGAGGCGGTGCATGACTTGCTACGCACACAGCCAAAAACATTCTTTTGTGATGGCATTAGGAAGCTTGTAGATAGCTGGACTAAGTGTATTGAGAAACAGGGAGACTATGTTGAGAAGTGATTTGTTTATAATCTATCAGATGTGAAAATAAAATTGTGAAAATAAAAAGTGCGGGTACTTATTGAATTACTCTCGTATATTAAATCTTATGGGTTTGGTTCACTGTTGATTTTTAGTAAAAAATATATATTTTTTAAATAATTTTATGCGCAGAATTCAATTTTGGCCTTTCTTAAATGCGAAAATTAACCAAAACTAAGATATATAAACCCAAATCTAACTAAAATAAAAAGTAAATTATACTCATCTATAGCCTAAATGAATGCAATATCTTTCACAAGAATCATACGATATCTTGTCTCGAAAGTATACTGTAGAGTACCCTTTTCATCATAAGCTGCTTCCCTCGGAATCACTTACGTTGAGCAGTTAAGATATCGGTTGACTGTAATACAGTAAAGATGGATGAAGAATTTAATTTGCAGACAGAGAAGATGCAGTACATTCTTTATAGCAGTGGAATATAATACCAGAAGGAAAGGAATGTCGTAAAAAACATAAAATGGTGACTAAAATCGTACGTAATAACTGGGTATGGAGGTGCCAAAAAGAGTGGATGTAATAAAACAGTTTCGGTGCACGATGGAACATGGTTCGAAGAAATTTTAGTAGTTTGACCCTCCCATTAAGTCTGCTCCTGCCTCTGCAAGTAAGCCTCGTAAGTATTGCTGAATGTTATGGGTCGCTCTCGCTGGAAGATAAATCCCCTTCCAGTTAAATGAACTGCACTCGGCAATACACGTTAAACCAAAATTCTTTGGTGGTGCGTATTATATTCTCATCGATCATGACGAGATCAACCACTCCATCTCAATTGAAACAACCTTATACCAAACAGACCTACCACCCACCACGTTTCACTCATTCTTACAATTAAATTGAAACTCTCCATAGCTGCGTAGTCTCACAAACATACGCCTTTCATTCTCAAAAAAGTTCGATTTTTGTCTCATTATTCCACCAGACATTCTTCCATTCATCGCGTCAGATTTGATTTTCCTTTTCAAACGCAAGCCTCTCTTTGTTATTCATATAGCTACTTAAGGTATTCCTGGATGGCTCCACATATTTCTGGAGCTGTCTTAAAGCAATTTGCTGAGGAGACTCTTTGAATAATGCGATCCTGTCTTGTCCTATATAGTTATTCTAGGCCCACTTTGTTTTTTGGTACGAGTAATCACACTAGAATTATCCTGCACCCGATGAACAGTTCTTTGAACTGTCCTTTGGATATTTTTAGTTACATTGTAGTTTCTATGTGGCTGATATATATATATATATATATATATATATATATATATATATATATATATATATATATATACATTCAACTGCAAAGAACACGCAGTATAAATAACGTAAAGAACGACGCTTGTATAGGAGATATTCCGCGCAAGACGAGAGAGAGAGAACGAAACAAATGAAAAAATGAGGTAACCACCCGGGAATCGAACCCGGGATCTTCCGATTGCCCGGAAGATCCCGGGTTCGATTCCTGGGTGGTTACCTCATTTTTTCATTTGTTTCGTTCTCTCTCGTCTTGCGCGGAATATCTCCTATACAAGCGTCGTTCTTTACGTTATATGTATGTATGTATGTATATATATATATATATATATATTAATTAATTACTTCTCTTACTGAGGCAAGAGTGGAATGCTCTATATATATGACATAAGATATAATAACTTGGTCTATGCTGATGATATGGTGTTAATAAGGCCTTCGGTAAAAGGTCTGGATCATATTATATTATGATTTGTAATCATATTCACAGAACCATAACATTAATTTTAATGTTACTAAAGCTAAGTTTATTCAATTCCATCCCAATAGCTCAAACCAAACAGCTAATATTATTTTCAAAATGAAAGACGAACCAATAAAGTACGTACAAGAATTTAAGTATCTAGGTCAAACTATCACCATCTCCTTGAGTGACAACTCAGACGTGAGGAAACAATATCGAAGTTACTGTGCTGAGGCAAACGTGATTATAAGGAACTTCAAATTCTACACAAGCGAAGCGAAAGACATTCTTTCGTACTGTTTGCACTAATATTTATGGGCAGCAACTCTGGGTTAATTATAAGAAAGGTTCTTGCAGAACCCTCAATTTGTTTAATAACAGATCCTAAAGAGTGCTGCATAAGTTACCTCGAAGATGCTTAGCCTTTTAAATTTTCGCTAACCGCAGGGTTCCGAGCCTCCCTGAGGTAACAAGACGTGCTCAATACAGTCTACTGCGAAGAATTGAAACTCCTACAATCCATTTGTTCAAGCTATTTATCAGTTTTGCTTTGTCTTCTAGACTGTGGACCTCTTGGTATGAAAGTTTATCTATCCACTTAACTCTTTAACTCCTGCATTAGTTATTCCATTACATGTAATTTTTATTTTATGAATATCTTATTATTAATTTTATTGTTTCTCCTTTCTTTACGTTTATTATTGTTATTTCTTCATTACTGTAGTCCTTTTTTGTTTTCTCAATTTGTTGTTTGGTGCCGTTCAAAAATTACGTAACGCTATTTTTGCTAAAACCTGACACCCCCACCCCACTGTAACGTTCCGTAACGTGTGGGGTGTTGGGTGGGGGAAGTGTTACATAGCATTTTAGTGGGTGTCTGGTCTAGCGTTACAGAACGACATTCTTGGGGGATCTGGGGTGTCAATTTTTAGCAAAAATAGCGTTTGTAATTTTTGAACGGCCCTTTTGATTAATTACAGTGGCGCTCATAAGTATTCGTACAAAGAAATATTTCAGTTATATTCGTCTTCGTTTTGTACCATGCATAGGATAATTATGAAAAGTTTATCGTTCGTTTAAAAACATTTAATAAATAAATACTCGTATTTGTTCAGTTCCAACATATAATATAATATAATGTAGAGTTTGTAGACCATCAGAGAATTTGAGGAAAATAAAAAAGTTAAAATGCCAGTTTTCGTACACTTACTTACAAAATTATTTAATATTTTGTGTGTTCACCTTTTGCTTGAATGACTTCAGTGATTTGCTTTGGATATTTTTCAAAAAGGTTTCGACATCTCTCAGGAGAAATTTTAATCCATTCTTCTTAAGAAAATTGTTGCAATTAATGCAGATTCGAAGGACTTCTCTTGCGGGCAGCTTTTTTCAAATCAAACCATAAATTCTCGATTAAATTGAGATCTGGGACTTGAATGGGCCACTCGAGAAGCTTCAAATTATTTTGTTGAAGCCGTTGCATGTTGCTCTTACTTTCATGTTTTGAATCATTATTTTGATGTAGTACCCAATTGCGACCCATTCGCAACTCCCGAACTGAAAGCAATACATTTTCTTCCAAAATTTCCTGATATTTCTTCGAATTCAAGATCGCATTCATTACAACAAGCTTCCCTAGACCAGAATTACTAAACTATCCCCAAAGAAACAAACTGCTACCACCATGTTCGACCGTAGGAAGGATGTTGTTTTCCTCGAATGCAGTATTTGATTTTCGCAAAATATACCATTGTTCGTTGTTCTCGAGTAATTCAATTTTGGTCTCGTTTGTCCAGAGAATTTCTTCCAGGATGCAAATCCACCATTTTGATGATCCTTGGCATACTTTAAACGAACTCTTTGTCCATTTTTCGTAGTAGAGGTTTTCTTCATGAAATTTTTCCATGCAGACCATTTTTTTCTGAATATACGACGTACAGTAGAGGGTTGAACATCGATCTTAAACAGTCTTAATGTTTGGCAAATATCACCTGCAGTCACTTCTTGATTCGCAGCAGCCATTCTTTCAATCCGTCTTGTTATACGTTTTGAAATCTTGGAAGGTCGTCCACACCTTGTTAGAGTTTTGATTGTTCCAAAGCCTTTCCATTTCTTTATACCTGTAGCAACCGTCGCAAATGAAATTTGAAGTTCTTCTCCTAGGTTCCTATAACTCATTCCGGGCTCGTGTGCAGCAGCAACAACAGATCTCTGAAGATCTACCTTACTTAAGTTCTTGCTTACCAATAGCTTGTGCAGTCATCCGTCTTCCATGAGGATTCAAAGTGAAAATTTTGGAATTCAACATTGCCAATAGTCTCTGATCAGTAAACACCCAACTATTTATAAAAAAATGGTATTCTTCAAGCTAAAGGTGGACACAAAGTATTAAATAAGTTTGTAAATAAATGTACAAAAACTTTTGCACTTTAGCTTTTTTTATTTTCCTGAAATTCTTTGATATTTTACATTATATGTTGGAGTTAAACTAGTTTTTTTTATTTGTTAAAATTTTCCAAACGAACGGTAAACTTTTCATCATTATTCTATGCATGTACAAAAGATAAGGAGGAATATAACTGAAATATTTTTCTGAACAATTACTTATGAGCGCCACTGTTGTGTATCGTTGATTACCTTGATGGATACAATACCTCTTTCTTTTTTAGATCGGGGGGGGGGGGGGGATCTGCCTCCTGCCAGTAAGCATTATTATTGTCATTATCATTAACATCATTATCATTATTACTATATATATATAACCTTAACCTTAACCTTAACCTTACAACCTTACAAAAGTTCCGCGCGAGGATTCCTCACTTCGCGAAGGTCAAATTGTCGCCCCCTCCTCTCGAGTTGGCCTGGTGAAGTAGTGAGTTGGTTTCTTGTGCTCTCCACCTCACAAAGCCAGGTACGCCAGGCTCATCGGGGATTGTTCTGAGCCAGGCGTCTAATCTTCTTTTGAAGATGTCCACTGCAACTCCCTTCGTGTTTCTTAGGTCTTTGGGCAGCTGATTAAACAGTTTTGGTCCTCTCACCACAAAACTATTTTCTTTCAGGGTTAAGGATGTTCCCTGTCTCGCCTTTAATTTGGAAATACGACACAGTCTACCGTTTCTACTTTCCACCGTTGTTTGGGGAGTTATAGGGTTCAGAGTAAGATTAGGGACTAGTTTCTCCATTATTTTCCAAGTGTAAATAATGGTGTCTCTCTCTCTTCTCCTTTCCAGTGAATATAGGTCTAGTTCGCGTAACTTTTCCCAGTAATTTAGTTCTTTGCACCCCTTGATCTTGGCTGTAAAGCTTCTCTGGATCCCTTCCAGCTGTCTAATATCTTCTTTTTTACATGGGGATGTTAGGACCGAGCAGTATTCCAATTTGGGTATGATCGGGGTTTTCAGTAGAGGAATCATTATATTCCTATTCCTTCGTTTAAAGGTTCTCAATATCTGTCCCGTTATTCTTTTTGCTCTGTTTACTGCTATCTTATTTTGTGTTTCAATTTTCGCTTCATCTGTCATTACAACCCCTAAATCTTTTGCTCTGGAATTTCTCTGAATTTCCTGTCCATTTTGGGTATAATATTTCATGGATTTTAGGTCTTCTCTTTTTCCGTACCGTAACAGCTGAAATTTCTCGTGTTAAACTTCATATTGTTGTCTTCCCTCCACTTGTACATTCTGTTTATGTCAGTTTGTAGAGATCCTATATCTTCTGGGTTTCTTATATTTCTACTGATCTTTGTGTCATCGGCAAAGAATGTTACTGTGCTGTCTCTGGTAACTTCCTCATCTATGTCAGTTAGCATGATTATGAAGAGTAGTGGAGCTAATACTGTTCCTTGTGGTGCTGAGCTGAGGACCTCTGATTCTGATGAAGATACTCCTTGTACTGTAACGACTTGCCGCCGCTCACTAAGGAAATTATATATCCATTTCCCTTCTCTTCCTGTTATTGCCCTATATTCCATGGTCACACTTGTCGAACGCTTTAGCAAAGTCTGTGTATAGTACATCATAATTTTCATTACTTTCAAGTGCATCAATAATGTTGTTGCTGTGTTCCATTAGTTGTGATAGGCATGATCTGCCTGACCGAAACCTGTGTTGGTTATCATTGAATTTTTTCCCGAGTTTCCAAAAAGTCATAAATTTTCTCTCAACTATTCTTTCAAATATTTTAGTGAGATGAGATGTAAGCGACACTGGCCTATAGTTTTTGTCCTCGGATATATATATATATATATATCAGGGGCGGCTTCTTAATGAATGCAAGGCATGCACTGCATGCGTAAATAATATACTCAATGAATTTAAAATTATTATTTAAGTTAAAAAAATAAAGTTAAAATTATTATTAATATTATTAATATAATATTGATTTATATATATATATATATATATATATATATATATAATATTTAGGAGAAATCCAATGACAAGGAGAAATGTAAATGCCATGAAAAGTCTTCTTTAATGCGCAACGTTTCGAGCAATACGCTCATCATCAGGCTGTATAATAACAATGTGAAATTAAAATCAATAATTGAATGAAAAACAAGACAAAGAAAATTTCTATAACCTATTCATAAAGGCAAATTTTAAAAGACTGAGAAAAGAGGGTTAAATTCTAAGTTATACAGATTTACATATAAAATTAAGAAGCTATTTTTAAATACATATAGTAAATGTGAAATTAATACACTGGAAAAATTAACAATAGTATACTGGAATAATGAAACTAACTAACCTTTCACTGCAATTTCCGAGGCTAAACTGATTTAAGCAGAGGCAAAACGAGAAAACAAAAGATGGCGAGGGCGATTGGGGAAGGGGGGATTATAAGGAATTGGGGAAGGAGGGATTATAAGAAGTTTAAAGGGACAGCTGATGAGTCAACATTTAGCGTAGGGGTCAATGTTTTAATGTAAAGCGATTCCAAAATTCTAAGTGAGTTGGGACAAGTATTACAACCAAGAATTTTAAAATTGTCTAAAGTGACATCAGTTTTACATTTTATACTGTGTTCCCGAATACTAGAAACTTCTTTAGTTTTTAAAATTTTACCTGTTCGGCCACTTATTCCCATATGCGAATAAAATCTAGCCCTGAGAGAGCGAACAGTGCTGCCAATGTAATTCCCAAGGAGACACCTAGGGCAGGTAAATAAATATACAACACCGCTACGCAACGAGTCAGGGGTTCGATCCTTCGCTGAGAAAAAGCTACCTAAAGACGTTTTATTAATAAATATGATGCGGAAATCAGTATGATAAAAAAATTTCTTTAACAACTTTGTAAATTTAAGCTTAAATTCCTTATTCAAAGGACCCATTTCAGGTACCAAGAAATATTTTATATCCTTCGGCACTGTAATACAAGGAAGTTGAGGGCTATAAACATTATTTAAGAAGGATCTAATTAGTTTGTCTACATATTGAACAGGAAAACTATTATTGGTAAAGTATGATCTTAGATTATTAAATTCATCATTAAGTAAGGTAAAACTAGAGGTCAAATTATATCCTCTGAACAGGAGAGTTTTAATACAAGACATCTTATAGTTGAAATTACAGTGCCGAAGGATATAAAATATTTCTTGGTACCTGAAATGGGTCCTTTGAATAAGGAATTTAAGCTTAAATTTACAAAGTTGTTAAAGAAATTTTTTTATCATACTGATTTCCGCATCATATTTATTAATAAAACGTCTTTAGGTAGCTTTTTCTCAGCGAAGGATCGAACCCCTGACTCGTTGCGTAGCGGTGTTGTATATTTATTTACCTGCCCTAGGTGTCTCCTTGGGAATTATATTGGCAGCACTGTTCGCTCTCGCAGGGCTAGATTTTATTCGCATATGGGAATAAGTGGCCGAACAGGTAAAATTTTAAAAACTAAAGAAGTTTCTAGTATTCGGGAACACAGTATAAAATGTAAAACTGATGTCACTTTAGACAATTTTAAAATTCTTGGTTGTAATACTTGTCCCAACTCACTTAGAATTTTGGAATCGCTTTACATTAAAACATTGACCCCTACGCTAAATGTTGACTCATCAGCTGTCCCTTTAAACTTCTTATAATCCCTCCTCCTTCCCCAATTCCTTATAATCCCTCCTCCTTCCCCAATTCCTTATAATCCCCCCTTCCCCAATCGCCCTCGCCATCTTTTGTTTTCTCGTTTTGCCTCTGCTTAAATCAGTTTAGCCTCGGAAATTGTAGTGAAAGGTTAGTTAGTTTCATTATTCCAGTATACTATTGTTAATTTTTCCAGTGTATTAATTTCACATTTACTATATGTATTTAAAAATAGCTTCTTAATTTTATATGTAAATCTGTATAACTTAGAATTTAACCCTCTTTTCTCAGTCTTTTAAAATTTGCCTTTATGAATAGGTTATAGAAATTTTCTTTGTCTTGTTTTTCATTCAATTATTGATTTTAATTTCACATTGTTATTATACAGCCTGATGATGAGCGTATTGCTCGAAACGTTGCGCATTAAAGAAGACTTTTCATGGCATTTACATTTCTCCTTGTCATTGGATTTCTCCTAAATATTAAATTGAAGCTCTGTAGAAGCAACCCGCATGATTATTATATATATATATATATATATATATATATATATATATATCTATGTGTATATACGTATATATGCATGTATGTATGTGTGTGTGTGTGTGTGTGTATATGTATGTATATGTATGTATATATATATGTGTATGTATGTATGTATATGTATATATACTGTATATATATAGTAACTACGTGTACTTTTTATTTTCATTTCTTTTTTTTCTTCTTTTTGTAGTATTATTTGTGTGTAGTTTTTATTATTACTTGTTTCAGTAGTGCCCTACGTGTCCTATTTTTATTTCCCTTTTAGTTCAAATTTTTAGTTTTTTAAATTTACTATTATTTGATTAATGTCATCGTTTATTACCTTCAAGAATATTGTACTATTTTATGGATTTATATCTTGCCAATAAAGCTTACCATTATCATTTGAAAACATAATCTTTTAACTACATCAGACTATACAATTTTCCAGCTACAACACAGATACAAAATAAGAAAAATTGAGTAGAAGCGTCACTGCATTAAGATTTATTGCATGTTCCTATTCTTGGAAGTGCTATTTCTCATAATGGACAAACTGAAGTTGATTAATTTGGTTTGTTTACTTTTTAATAGTGCGAGTTATTTTTCGGTAAAAGTGGGCATTTTTAAAATTATGGATCAAAATATAAAATTGCAAAGTGGGAAGAATGCCAGTGCCAAGAGGGTGGGGGCGCCAACTCCCCCCCCCCCCCAAGAAAAAATAGAAAATTGAATATAGAGTAACTTATACAAGAAATTATTTCCGAGTTTAGATTTTATATATATATATACACAGGGTGTCCCATAAATCCGGCATCATAGGAAAAATAATAAAAAAAGGCAAAACAAAAGCTTTTATTTACAGAACGTGCTCAATATGTCCACCATTGTTTACAATACACAATTTCAGACGTGATACCCAGTCAGCAAGCACACGGTGAATGATGTCGGGAGTAATGGTGTTACATGCCCCAATAATGCGCTGCCGCAAATGTTCAACACTCCTGATTTTCTCTGCGTATACCAGCGCTTTCAAGTGGCCCCAGAGATAAAAATCTAGTGGCGTGAGATCCGGGGTTCTAGCTGGCCATTCCACAGGCCCTCGACGTCCTATCCAATGACCAGGGAATTGTTGGTACAGGTATTCCCTTACTTGGGTGCTGTAATGTGCAGGAGCGCCGTCTTGCTGGAACCATGTTGGGAAATTTCCTTCTTCGTTCAAGACACTGGGAAATGCTTCTTCCTTGAGCATACGTAGGTAGGTGCCTCCAGTGACATGTTCGTCGAAAAAGAAGGGGCCTATGACGCGATCCTTCCAAATGCCATACTATACCATCACCCGAGATGCACCTTGTTCCTTTGAAGAGGTATACCAGTGAGGGTTGTTTTGAGACCAGTAGCGGGTGTTCTGTCGATTTACCTCACCATTTCCATAAAAAACAGCCTCGTCACTGAACAGAATGGTGGACGGGAAATTGGCATCCCGAGCATATTGCTCCGTAGCCCATTCACAAAATTCCATCCGCTGGTCGGGATCATCTTCACTTAATTTCTGTAGGATCTGAAGTTTATATGGATGCCATTTGTGAGCCTGAAGAATGCGATGGATGCTACTTTTCGACACTCCTGTCTCGGCGGACAATCGCCGAAGAGACTTATTTGGACTTCTGTTAAAATGAGCCAGGATAGCAGTCGCTGAATCATCGTCAGTGGACCTCCTTGAAGGTCCACTGCGTGGTTTATCTTCTATGGATCCTGTTTCCTTAAACTTTGCAACAAGTCTGCTAACACAATTGTGTTATTGGCTCGCGGTCTGGATGCAGTCTGTTAAATTCAGCAGCGGCCTCTCTCTGACTCCGATTTTCTATGAGTAGAATTATCTGGATTCGTTCTTCCTTATGAATTATGGTTTGTAGAAATAGAAAAATATGAATTTCTCCTATGATGTCGGACTTTTGGGACACCCTGTATGTATATATATATATATATATATGTATATATATATATATATATATATATATATTGTATATATATATCTTATATATATATATATATATATATATATATTATCCCCATTATAATAATATCCAAGTTTTGTTTGTTTGTTTATATGTCTGTCTGTTTGTTGCAGAATTGTGTCACGTCTCTGAGGAATTAGATAGGAATAATTAGAAGCTATGAATTATTGTATTACGGGCGGCAATGTGAAGCTCAAGATTTTCATGACTGTGTTCTTTTCTGTAATTTAGCAATGGGGAAGGGTGGGGGTGGGGGAAGGGTGGGGGTGGGGGAAGGGTGGGGTGGGAGGAAGGGTTGGGGTGGGCGGAAGGGTGAGGCAGGGGGGAAGGGTGGTGGGGGGGTAATGGGGGATGGGTGTGGTAATGGGGAGGGGTGGGGAATGGGGGAGTGTGTTAGCCCCCAAGTTGTATGAATGGTGAGGAGGTTTTGGAAGATACCAGATTCAGAAATGTGACACAATGTGAAGCTCAAATTTTCACGGCTGGGTTCTTTTTTTGTAGTTTAGCCTGTCTAATCGTCAGCGAAGCGACGGAAATAATAAATAATATTTTATAATGAATCTATCCTTTTTTATACTAACAGTGTTCAAGGTATCATTCCTGACTTAATAAGCTTGCTCTTCTCCTACGTTGTCGTTCTCTTGCCAATCGTCTTCTTATTTCTGCAGCAGTCTCCATTTTCATGGTTCATATATATTTTGCCGTCATTCTTGACGGCACGGGTACACTAGTATATATATATATATTAGGCTGGGTCGAAATTTTATATTGAAAAGGTACATATTGTGAGGGGTTTGAATGGAACACAGGAACCCCCTCATAAATTATTTTCGCTGTTTAAAGCCTCCTACCCCTGGCACAATTTTTCACTTTTTGACCTATATTGAAGAATATTCCATTTATACGAGACTTACTTTGCATTCAGGTTTTTTGATGACATAAATCTTTATTAACGTACAATATTTTATTTAATAATGTACAGTATTAGGAAAATTAATTAAGTACAACAATATATTCAGAAGAAAAAATTAGAGGCACAATAAATGTGCTAAAATTCAATTAACTTTTTCATTGTTCCTTATCACATCAAAAGGGAAGACATTTTCAATATCATTAGGAAATTTTATTTCATATGTTTCTTACTCATTCCATTGGGCCTTCCATTCAAACTTGGGCAGTTTTCACCTTGATTCTAATGAGTTTAAGATAAACTTTTGACGGTTGTCATATCCTATTCTTTCCTGACATGCCTTTGTTATTAGGTTCACTGCCCTTTCCACACACTGACTGTGGCATGGAAAATAAGCTATCTCCAGTGGCTTACATCGAGCCTGCAGTAGCTCATCGTCGCTAAAATTGTTTAGCAGCGGTGGAGGAGTAATGATCCCTTTTTGCCAATCGATCATCTCGGTGTAGTCAGTAGATTGGAAATTGAGGATTCGAGGCAAATCAAAGTTTCTGGTACCTGAAAATCATGTTCTTGAAAGGATGATTTTCTGAATAGCTTGCTCCCTAATTTTTAGTCTCTTGTCAGTTACCCATTGATACGAGTATTAGTGATGTAGCGGATGTCATTTTTTTCACATCCGCGGATGCGGATGAGGATGTTTGATTTCAACATCCGCGGATGCGGATGCGGATGTCTACATTTTCGTTATTTTTAGGATATATTCGAGATTTGTTGTGTTTAAACGTATATAATAAGTTATTATATAGAGAGAGCTGTAGCTATAATGTAGTATAATTGATTAATTGTACAATAATTGCTGTACTTTTCTCTGAACTATAAACATAATATCAAGCATCTAACTAATATAGAAATCAATTAGTGAATTCGTCTGCAAAATAAATTCGTTATATTTTGTTGAGTTTCAGCCACAATTAGAAACCATAATTGTGTACCAGGATGCGGGACGTGAACCCAACTCAAATGCACCCCACCGACCTCTTTCCCCAACCTCCACCCTTATAGAAAGAGATCTTTAATTAGCTTGATAACTATTTATATAAAGTTTTTATTAGGCATATTTATAATGAGTAATTAAAATAAAGTAAAACTAAGATGTTCATCGTTTAATGTTCAAAACTTAATTATAGGAAGGTTATGCTTAAGGAACATTAATTTTTCTGCCTTTTCTGCTGCCAGTCTGTTTCTCTTTTCATCATATATTAATCCAGCATGCTAAATAATCTCTCGCTTGGTACGTTTGTTGGAGGACAGGCTAAATGTTTCCTTGCAAGTTACTCAAGTATGGATAGATATTCTGCGTATTTTCCACCAACTAATAGGATTGTCACATGCAGCCAGGGCGTTTTTCTTGGTGAAGCTCTCGATCATTTTTACTACATCTTTTGACATCGCGTAGGTCTCGTCATTGCTGCTTGACTCAAGAAACTGAGAGACAGATTCTGTGATAGATTTGCTTGGAAGGTGTTGGTTCTGTCACTGAAACTTTATTATTTTGGTGGTGGCGAAGCGACAGATTCAAGAGATTGAAGCTCTTCAACTGCTTTGCCAAGTGATGATTTAACTCGTTCTAATGTACTAGGTGAAAATACTTAGCTTTGTAACGTGGATCTAAGTAGGTTGCAAGAGAGTAACTTCATACAAGAACAGCCTCTCGTCTTGTCGCTTGCATCACTTTGCGCACCATGAACTAGTTCTATTAATATAGTAGAATTTGATAATTTCGCTTATTAATGACGTTTATATCTCAACGGTCCACATCCGCACGACATCCGCAGTCCAAAGTGCGGATGCGGATGCGAGAAAATGTGCGGATGTTCCGCGGATGCGGATGCGGATGCGGATGTGACCTACATCACTAACGAGATATTTTCTGGGTGGGCAAAGCAGGCGTTATTCTTTAATACTGGTTCTATGATTGATCTATGTT